>APFE031661363.1:50670-62072 GCA_000404065.3 Pinus taeda
AAGCTGGTAGTCTCGGTTTTGAGATCTAGTGGGAAATCTCTGTGTATATGTGTTTTATGTGTTATGCTCTCGCATTTTATTTTTCCTGTGATTTAGAATTCGTATGCAGGTAATTTCTGTTCGGGGTTAAAACCTACACAGGACACTACTCACAGAGAGAGTCAATTGACAAGCACTGAGGGTGACAAACCCACACGACCAGAAGGTCTAATTTAAAAACAAAATGAGGACTAAAGGAAATTCATGAAACAGAGCCTACCGGACAAGACCGAAACATACATTGCCAAGACCCCCAACCGCGAACCCTTAACACCTGCACAATAACCAACACACAGGTGTTAGAATCACATTGTCACAGAAGCGAAATTACAGAGCTTGAAAAGAAGTAAATAATGGAAGTTGTATTTAATTTACTTGAGGAATTGCAGTGAGAGCCAAGGACAAACTTTCCGCCCACGGTTTTTGACCAACTGCGGAGACAAAGGAGAAAACAAGGTTAGAAGCTGAGGAAAGAAAACCACAAATTGAATCAAGGAAAGAGCGCTACCTGCATTTGAAGTCGAGGACGGAAGGATGCCATCGTTTCAAGCCTGGATGGAAGTCAACCACTGAGTTGCCAACAAGAGCATGAAATACCAGCACATAACGCGGAACACGATGACCTGTTGGGCCAACAACAGGAAAACAAACAATAACAGAGAACCACTTACCCAGGCGATGGCAGGAAAAACCATAACTGCACAACGAACCAGGCCAGAGAACAACCACGCAGATATAAAGGAACTAGGACAGAAGTCACCAAGAGGTGCGCCTAGAACTTGCAGCAAAGTTGCATACTCAAACTTGCAGAGCACAAAAAAACAAACCCTCGGCAAGCCCAACGAAAAATGACCAGGTGAATGACGAACGAAGAGTTTTGGCATAGCAAGGAGTGAGAAACTCGACTCGAGGCGAGTACATAGACTTAATAGTGTAATTGAATTCCACCTAACCTGTTTCCAAAATATCTGATGGTTTGATCCTCACACATGTAATCACAACCATAATATCTACCCAATCATATAATCACCCAAATAATCATTTTAATTGCCTAAAGTCCGAACAGTGTTGGGCTAGTCCCATCAATATATATATATGTTTTATTTTATTCTATTTCCATTAATTATTTTTATTTATTATATGATCTTGTCTCAATTAGGGTCTTGACTCATTTTTATAAATTTTGACTCTCCTCCTTGGTTGGAGTTTGCCTTTGATTTTTTTATTCTTGTTAGTTATATTTTTCAATTATTTCTCATTAATAGATTTTTTTAATAATATTTGATTTTAATAAATTAATTTAAATATTATTTCTCAAAAACTAGTAGTCCAATATAGTTGTTACTTAATAATATTTGCTTTTAATAAATTAATAAATTAATATCATAATGTAAATATTACCGACTTTGATTTTTTGATCATTTAGTTATTTAGTTATTTGTTTAATGGGCCTCAACCCTGTATTTTATTGTTGACCCTGTTTTTATTATTGATGCACTTTTTTCTTGTGTGTTGTGTATATATATGTTTATTTTATTCTATTTCCATTAATTATTTTTAATTTATTATATGAATCTTGTCTCAATTAGGGTCTTGACTCATTTTTATAAAATTTTGAACTCTCTCCTTGGTGGAGTTTGAACTTTGATTTTTTGATTCTTGTTAGTATATTTTTCAATATTTATCTTAATAGATTTTTTTTAATAATATTTGATTTTAATAAATTAATTTAAATATTTATTTTTCTCAAAACTAGTAGTCTATATAGTTGTTAACTTAAATAAATATTTGCTTTAATAAATTATATCATAATTTAAATATTATTTGACTTTGGTTTTTTGATTATTTTCGCATTAATAATTTTTTTTAATAAATTTAATATCATAATTTAAATATTATTACTTTTATCTTTGAATTCTTGTTAGTATAATATTTTACGATTAATTTTCATATGATAGAAATTTTAATAATATTTGAATTTTAATAAATTAATTTTAAATATTAATTCTAAAAAACTAGTGGTTTAATATAGTCATTACTTAATAGTATTTGTTTTTAGTAAATTAATATCATAATTTAAATATTATTTTTCAGAAATAGTAGTTACTTGAAATTATGGTTTCTACATTCCTCTCTATTTAAGCCTTTCCCATGGTCTGCCTCTTCATCTGGTCTTGATGATGAACCATACTAGTTGGTTTGAAACGCGTTGGCCATAATAAAATTCTATTATGTGATTTTTACTGAAAACCTTTTTATAATTCATTATGAATCACAGAAGCCTAAATTGAAAAACTTTAATATTTTAAATTTATTCAATCAAAAAAAATATTGAAAAAAAATTAAAAAACTAACTATTAAATAATTTTAATTGTTTTTATTACAATCTAAATCAAAATTGCAATTTAATTGGAATACAATGTAAAAATAAATTTAATATCTTAATGAAACTAAATTATACATACTACACTTTGCATATAAAAATTATTACTTTATAAAATATTATTACTTTATATATTATTATTATTATTTTTGGTTGTTTAAACTACAACCAATTAAATATTAATAACGATATTTTTAAAATTAAAACTAATATTTTAAAAACCAACTTAAATATCAGGGGATAATAAAAAACATATAAAAACTAAGCCAATATAAATACATCTTAAATTTTTTGGTATGTATTTTTGATTTTATTTTGTTCATATTCAACTTTGGTTAAAAAAAATTACATTTGACAAAAAATATATATTTCCTTACCCTTTTTAATAGGTTTAGATTTAAAATAGATTTATGTTGATTACCTTTAAAATGAAAATTTATTTTCATTAAATATTTGTGGACTTTGTTTTAGGTATACATCTTTGAGTGAATTTATTTGATTTGTGGTGAATATTTATAAAGTTTTTTTTACACACATATAATGAATCTTTACAAATATTATTTTGGGCATTCATCCTATAGTGAATAATTTTTATTTGTAGTGAGTATCTGTGGAGAGTTCACTCGGTATATATTATGTGGTATATTTATGAGAATTAATTATTTGATGAATATTTACATTCATGTATATATTATAGAGTAAATCTTTACGTGGTTTAATTTTATATGCACTAAATATTTAAGGTGTCATGAACATTTATCTAGTTAGGTATATACTCAATGGTCTACAACATTACGCTTGTTAGAATTCTTCAACTATATACTTGATATGAATATGTGGAAATATGCTCCATAACATACTTGACCATTCATAGTACACACACATATGTAGTTTTATTTTATTTAATTTTTAACAATTATGAGCACTTCACCACATATGACAAAACCTCAATCTAGCAAGGGGATGTTAATCAAAGTCACCATAGAAAGTCTTTATGATCATATTGATTCATTATAAAAAAAGGAATGAAGAAGGAGTAGTGGAACATAAAATGGAATTAGCCTAGCGTTTGATAACAATTTCAATGTGTTAGAGAAAAAAATATTAGGGTTTGAAAATCATTTTGGAAAAAGAGAAAGATAGACTATAAGAAATAAAAAATAAAAACAGTGAATGGTTGAAAAAAATGCAAATTGAGAGATGATATTAAAGAGTTAAAAGAAAAACTAAATAACAAATTAATCCTAGGTATTTTGGAAAATAAATTAGACATCAAATCCATCAAAGAGAAAATGAACAAACTAATTGAGTTGGATCAAATCCATCAAAGAGAAAATGAACAAACTAATTGAGTTGGATCATTAACATAATAAAAGAGTCTAGAATATTATAATTGATGGTATAAAAGAGTAGAAAGATGAGGAAACACTAGCAATAGTAAAAGAATAACTAAAACGTAACTTACAAATTGAAACAACTTACATCATAGAAGCAAGAAGGTTGTAAGAGATACTCAATCATGAAGATAGATTGATCCATTTTAGGGTAAGCTATAATGACCATAAATTTAGCATACTTAGTAAATATCCAAGGTTGAAAGATATATGAATCTTTATAAATAAGGACCTCATTCTAGTAGACTAAGATGATTTAAAAAAGTAAGTTCAAGAGGTAAAGGAAGCCGGGAATAAATGAAAATGAGAAATTATTAGAAATAGGAAAGCTACTATTAGGGATAAAAACTAAAATGAGAGTAATCAATAGGAATTTGGAACACTCGGATCCTTTTTTGGAACTTTGTAGCTTTCCAAGGTGTAAAGGTCTTATGTTAAGATGGTTCTTGAGTGAAAATGGTATTATTTTTTTATTCGAAACTTCAAAACTTGATGAGTATAAGGCCCCCCACATATGGATTCATTTTATGTTAGTGCGAAATAGGAAATCTTCTTGTAGAGGGATTGGAGGACTAGCATGTTATATAAAAAATAATGTTTATCTTCACACTCGGCTTTATAATATAAGCCTTCTCAATCGATACAATTGGATTGAAAACTCTGACATTAACACTAAGATATTTATATCACAATTTGTTATTATGTACCCATTAACTCTACCTTTTATAAGAAGAACAATCTAGATAACTTTTTCTCTTATAATACCCCAAAACAAGATATTCATAGTATAAGGATTAAAGGTAATATCATATTGCTATGAGAATTTAATGTTGGAACCGCAACTAACCAATATATTCTTCTAAGCAATGATTCCAACCCTAATCCACTTTGGCTAGATGAGGACCTTGTTTTAACTAGTAAATACAAAAGAAAACGTGAAGACCTAATTGAAAACTTATTTGGTAGTGATTTATTCAAGTTGTATAGTTCTCAATACCTTATCACTTCCAATGGAATAATCAAGTGGACAAATTCCAACAAGATCACATGTATTCATGGGCTTGGTCGTAGTATTGTGGATTATATGATATCTGATATCCCTGTTTCCAACCAAATTGTAAATTTTGATCTCTTAAATGACTATGAGCCTCACTCTAATCATAGACCTTTAATCTTAACTCTAAACTTTTCCATGCACAAAATCCACATGTAAGAGAATTGTGGGAATCAAAGGCCCCTACTTTGCGACAAAAGTAAAATGGATCTCTTGATAAAGGATTTAAATAGGGATTTACACATTTTAAATTATAAGGATAACATCGAAAATGTCTATCATAATTTTACTATAATCCTGTTTGCTTCCATTAGTAAGTTCTCTATCGAGGTGTCATATACAAAGAATAATAGAACTACCAATCTTTGGAATGATAAGGATTGTAAAATTGCTAGAAAAGTAATTAGGGATGCTCTATTGCATCTTTAAAGCTTAACAAGATAGATATACACAAAGGTCTTATTAAAAGGAAGAAATGTACTATATAAGTAGAAAGAAAGAGCAACTAATGAACCTATCTAAATATGATCCTAGAAAGTTTTGGAGGAAAATTCTAACTCATAAAATTAAAGAAAATAATATAGTTCCCTTAATAACTAGAATTCTTACCTTAAAAACCTTTACAAATCCCCTAATGTCATGGATAGAAGATGCTATTTTTTCTTTGGAAGACATTGATTTTGGTGTTAAATGACTCACTAATGGAAAAACTAAGGACATTGAAGGCTACCAAGCTGAAATTTTTAAAATGGGAGAGCCCATCCTCATATCTCACATGCACAACCTCTTCAATTTGAAAGTGAAACAAGACTTCCTTAAGCCTTGGACACAAAACCTCATTGTGCATATGTTTAAAATTAGGGATCAAATAATCCCCTCTAGTTATAATATCATTATGATTAGACACACTTTAGCCAAGCTGCATGGAATTATTTTGGAAATAAATATTAGCTTATAGCTAAAAATCCATGGTAAAAGAGCTAAAGGCCAAGCTGGGTTTAGAAGACATCTTTCAACTATGGACCACCTGGTTATTTTCAAGACCACTGCAGAGGAATTTCCCAATAATAAAATTGATCTCTTTTAATAATTCTTTTGACTTTAGAAAATCTTTTGATATTGTTCCTTGGTCAAATCTATGGAAGAGGCTTGAAGAGATAATGGTTCTTATCGAGTTGAGGGTTGATATGCCAATCCTATAAAAAAATGTTATTACCAAGTTTAGGACCATTGAGGGTTGGTGGAAAGAAATCAAATGCAATATCGTAGTTAAGCAAGGGTGTCCCTTATCCACGATCCTTTTTGGCATATACGTCGATAGGCTAGAAGAGTGTTTGGAAATTGCAGGTTTTATTCGTCCCACACTCTATGATATAGCCATAATTCTTCTCCTTTATGTTGATGATATTGTTCTTTTGGTGAGTAGCCATTATAATCTTGGAGAGCAACTAAGAATCCCCCAATATTTCTATTCCAAGATGGATATGACTGTTAATATTGATAAAATTAATGTCATGATAATTAAATCCAAAAATATCACATATGCTACTTTCATATATGACAACAAGTACTTGGAGGAAGTTCCTTCATATAACTGTATTGGAATCAATATCCATCACAAGCTCAATTGGAATTATAGAATGATTGAGAAAATGATGAATGAGGGAATAAAGTTTACTATGGGCTTGAAAATAATTGTAAGTCAGTAGATATTTGGATATGATATAAAAAAGAACTCCTCATTGAAACTCTCATCACTTCTGTTATTTTATAGGATGTGAGATTTGAGGATGCAAAATTCCAAACTATCTCTTACCTTCTTAAGGTTCAATAAACCATATTAATCTTAGTAAACATTAATCACTACCATCATCACTTAAATATAAAATTATTTTTTCTTAATTAATTTATCTTAAATAAAAATATAATGAACTTAAAGTATTTGTTAATATTTCAACTTTGTGGTTCAAGCGATAAAAATAAAATACTAAGATATTTCCAAGCGATTACTTACTGTTGTTAAAATGTGATTGATAAACCATATCAATCTTAATAAAGTATTAATCGTCATTCATTGAATCATTACTTTAAATGATAAAAGTTTAATTTTTCTTAATTAGAATGTATGAAGAATTAAAGGTTCTTTCATGTTAAAAATTTATGGGCCTGACCTAAATGAAGCAGACACGACTTGACAGTCTCAGTGGTGAATGCACACAGATAAATGATATCAGACCTGTAGATTCTTAAAAGGCTGATATATATACATGAAGAACTAAGATTGGATTGAGCATTACCACTTTCATTAGTTATGTATGATTGGAGTATGTTTGGAAGTTGAGTTTTTTTTTAATTATTAATGAGATATTATCTAATTTATATATAAAATTAATTTTATTTTCAATATAATATTAATTTTTATATTTATAAAGAAAATAAAAATATTAATATAATATTAAAAAATATTTGAAAAATATTGAGTATGTATGTTTCATTAGTTAAGGACAACCTATGTTTAAATATCTACTGGGCCTTCTAACACTTGTGCTGGGAGGAGACATCTAACTTACCAAAAAAAAAAAGACTATATAGGCTTTCATAGTTAATAATCATGTTAATAAATATACAAATTCGTATTAAGTTCTAGATAACGAGTTACTTTATTTTTAGTGTTATATGAGGAGATTGGTTAAAACCTTTCATCATACTTTTTCATTACAATTGTACCATTTGACTTTTATATATACCAAGGAGACCTATTCTTAGAATCATCTCATCTTGCTTTCTACATTAGATTTTTTTTTTTTTGTAAAATGAGCTTTCTCCCTTGAATTGGATTGTAATCATTGAATTTTTATCATATTCAAGCCATGATGAGGTGATCATGTCCTAAGTGGAAAAAATGTTCGAATTTTGAATTGCTCAGAATTGGTTGAAACTAGAATGACAGGATAGGCCTCGTCAAAATGATCCTGTAGCCACAAACGGAGCTCAAATCCAACACTGTATGGAGGAGTTATCGCGTTTTGAAAATCCCCAATAAATTGCAAAATTTGAATTTAAAAAACAAAAATATTCCGAGGAATATTATTTGGAATATTCCCCAAAATATTCATGAGAATATTCTGTTTTGGAGGACCAATTAGGGGTAGACATGTGGCAAGCCTAGAGGCTGCCACTTGGCCCTGAGTTGGCATGTACATTTTTTTGGGTTTCCGCAGGATTCGATCGCGTGACCTCCCGCATAACAGCCCATAGGCCCGACCGACACGCCTACGTGTTGTTTCTTAACATAACCAGGTGGCGGTTTATATTTCAACAGTTGCTATTTCAGGCTTGGGGGTAGACCGCCAGCGGTCCCAGAAAACCTGTCACATGGCAACTGTCACTATCGCCGTCTCCACCGAAAGTTGCGGTTAGTTAACCAAACCCCCAACCTTAACTTTGTCAACGAGCTCGGTCACATGCGCGAAAACCCCGCCCAATAGTTACAGTCAGCCAATAGTTTTGCTTGGCGGGATTGCCAATTTTAGCGCCAGTTGCCAAAAATAGTGGAGCTAACTGTAGCTATTCCACTTTTAGTGGAGTTTCTTTAGGTCAGACTGGAGAAAACTTCTGGAGGTCATAAATTTCAGTAGGGATATCCTTTTGGAATGATTTGTTTCTGGGTTTTGGATATTATAAGCATTCTAGAGCCAATGGTATAGGTTTCAGAGCCAACATAGCTCATCTTCAGGTGTTTTTTCAGCAAAGAAGCTTGGAGAGCCATTAGGGCCTAGGGAGTGTTGGAGTTGTATTAGGCTATGGTTAACCATTGGAGGTGAAACAAAAGTCATTCTTGACTATTTTCTGTGTTCTGAACTCATTTTCACAACTTATTTTGCCTGTTTAGGCTTTCTTATCACTGTATAACCAATTTGAGCTTCTAATAAGAGCAAGGACATGCCCATTTGGGGGCCTTGGACCCGACAAATGTAGCCGAGGAGGGGTGAACTACCTTATTAGCTGCTGTGTTGTATTATGTGATTTCATCTTGCTATGTTTTTCAGATTTGATATGCTAAACAGTAAAATGAAATAACACTCCTTCACACATAAGAGTCATAAATTTACCAAAAAACACTTTGTTTTCAATTGCAAGACATTAGTAACAGTTTGCACATTTAATTTAATGGAAATGAATACCTTGAACAACAAAAACAAGTAGTTTCATTTTCAGATTATATGGTATCAGAGCTAAGTTTCGAGTATTAGTTTTGTGCAAATATATTTTTGACTATTTTTCAAGGTTTAATGCTTACCAGGCTTAAGTTTCAGAGAGGGAAAGGATAATTGGTTAGAGCACAAGATAATCCTCAACCAAGGAGGGCCAGGGTGCCAGTATCTCCACCTTCTTATTCACCCTCAATAGCCTTAGAAGAAGCTTCAAGTATATATGTAAGGGGAGGAGAAGTTTGTGAAGACATGGATCCAAGAGAAGAAGAACGTGTATTCAGAAAAGATTTTTTGGACATGACTGAGATGGTAAGAATATTATACCAGGAAAGGAATGATAGGTTGGTTGGAGAAGGGTCTAAACATCAGAAAGAAGGAGAGGGATCTTCAGGAGGAAAGAAAGGTGATGGTAATTCAAAGAAAGGACATGGAGGAAATGGTGATCCACCATCTCCATCGTCGTCCTCTTCCTCTACATCGTCATCCTCTACCTTGGTAAATCAACCTCATAAGCCTAAATCTTCTGGGAAAAGTCCATTTTTAAAGCTATATGTTAAATTTGAATTACCCAGGTTTAACGGTGAAGTCAATGCAGAGAAACTTGACAATTGGATAAGACAGTTGGAAGTTTATTTAAGGATTCAAAACTTACATGATGACGACACCAAGATTCAATTAGCCTCATTAAGGATGGAAGGAGCAACATTGGTATGCTGGGAAGCCAAGATCAATGATGAAATTCGAAAACATGGTAGGCTTACTTTATCATGGGCTGAATTTATTTCCGCAATTAAGAAGAAATTTTATCCTCTTGCTCATTTACGAAAGGCTATAATGAACTGCAAAGTTTTAGACAACTTAAAGGAAAAAGTGTTTAAGAATACACTCAAGAGTTTAGGAGAAGAGCACTCTTATTAGGGTTAGACTTACAAAGTCAAGACACTTCATTGAAATATATAGGTGGTTTGCACAACTACCTTAAACACACTATCCTTATGTTCAATCCTACTAGTCTAGACGAAGTTTGTGTAAAAGCTACGCATTTAGAGACTAGAAGGAAAAACACTTGATGGAAATGAGGGTAGTGATTTTAAAGGCAAAGGAAGAAAAAGGATTGCAAACTATAGAAAGGAAAAAGGGAAATTATTTTGCAAGAACTGTTCAAAAACAAGCCACGATGAAGATTATTGTTGGAAGCTTCATCCAGAGCTGAAACCAGAGAAATATAAAACCAAAGACAGAACCAAAGAAAAGGGAAAACCTGTAGCAACTGTTGAACATGACTTAGGGTCTGAATTAGGTGATGAGACAAAAAGTATCGCCATGGTATTAAAGAACCTAAAAGGGAAAGAGGTTATACAAGAAACAAATCCCAGTTCTAGCACATTAAACTGTCACAAAGAAACTCAAAATGAAAAGAGGAGGATAGAGTTATTTCATGTGAGGATAATCTCAAACGACACAAAGATAGACACACTTTTTGATAGTGGGTCTCGATCTAATCTCATCTCATAAGACTTGGTCAAACAATTGAAACTTGAGACAATTCCACATCCAAAGCCTTATCCACTTGGGTGGATATGTAAGGATGCAAACTTACAAGTCTCAAAGAAGTGCATCTTGCGCTTCGCCATAATAGCTCATTATGTTGATTGGGTTGAACTGGATGTAGTACCACTTGACATTAATGGTGTTGTGTTGGGTAGTCCATATTTATTTGACAGAAAGGCAATATTCCATCGCCATGAGAATAAGTATCACTTGTTCAAGGATGGAAAAGAGTACATTGTGAGAGCACATAAGAAGAAGCTAGAATCTTCTTTAGTCCATGCAGGGCAATTGAAAAGGCTAGTTAATGCAAGTCAAAATCTGACTTTGTTGATGGTTAAACAACAAGATTTTGTACAATTTACTTTTCATATTATTGTTGATATAAATGATGATATGTTTTTAGTCTGATAACAGTTTGTCTTTGAAAGAAGATGACAAAAGGTTGCACAAGATACCTTTGGTGTCGATCGGTGCAGAGAATGAAGTGTCGGTGCAAAGTGGTGCAAGATTCCATGAGAAGGAAAAGCATGCAAGCAAAGAGGGCACACAGTTTAGCAGGGAAAATTTTAAGAACCCCCCCTAAATTTATAAGTATAATAAATGGGCGAATCTCCATGGTATATAGGAAAAATGGAAGATTTTATCAATAATATAATATGTATATATAATTTTTGGCGAATCTCTCACCAGGCATGGCGAATATTTTACTCAATTATAAAATCTTGTAAGATCTTGGTATTGCCATGGGTTATCATAAACCTGGAGCT
>APFE031661363.1:82179-104905 GCA_000404065.3 Pinus taeda
ATGGGGCTCTTAGGATTCCTGTCTAACTTACAAGAACCTCTCCCACTTCCAAAGCTTTAAATTTTCCAAAGTCTTAATGATTAACCAATGCAGTATTAAGAAATGCTTGAAAATAAGGTGTATGATTGCATGTGTTTTTAATTGTTTATGTGCTTTTAAAATTCGGTTGTTCATGCTGATATGTAAATACATATGATAATAGAAAAATGCAGCAATAAGAAAATGCATAAGACAACAATTTAATAAGGAGTTCACCCGAAACACTTGGGCTATGTCTCCTTGAGCTCTAGTCAACTTGACTAGGATCCCTAGGATTATGGTAACAATTCTTTTACAAGTTCCACACTCAACACCAATGTTTTACACGGGAACATTGGGCTTAGAACACCATCTTATCACCTGGCTCTTTGAGCTCTTCATCTTTCTCGCTCTGGCTCTTAGCTCTAGCTCTTGGCTCTGACTCTAGGTCTGGTTCTTTAGCTCAAGCTCTAGTTCTGGCTCTCGACTCTCACTTTTGGCGCTTGCTTTGGCTCTTAGCTCTAGTTGTCCCTTGTGGCTCTTTGCTCTAGCTTCTCTAATCTCTTTCTCTCACCCTTTACATTCCTCTGTGAGTCGCTCGACCTCGAAGTGAATCCAAAGGTTCTCTGTGCATTCAACTTTTTCTCACTGTTTGCTCTCCTCTCTTCTTCTGTCCGCCCCCATCTTTGTTCGTCTCTAGGTTTAAGCCATCTACTTCCTAACTATTTTTTTCTGCTCTCAACTCTCTTGTTCCCTGCCTCTACCCGTTCAAATCCCTTCTTTCGACTGTTACAGTCACTGCATCACACCTCACAGGGAAGTGGCCACCTATTCCGTAACGGATAAGTGTTAGGTTCATCAAAAACACTCGATCATTTGAAACAGTCGTTATTTCTATTTACTCCAAGATTTCCCGCAAAACATGAATCTCTTCCAACTCATCGTCCACATCGGACATCAAAATCCTGCACAGTCTGCTTTATGACTTTGTCAAATCTAGTCATCCATCAGGTCACATCTCCATTGTTGATCTGGAGCCTCCAGATCCTATGGTCTCCATCCATATCGTGCGGGAAAGTTGCATGACCTTTACTCATGTGATGTGAGTGTTTTTCTCTCTCATTTGCTGGACACATGTCACCTAGTGTATGGAATCGAGCAGGACTCGGTCGAACCCACTTACCACCTAAAGTACTCATGATATCCTGTCTATTTTGGTGTGGGACCTACCTTCTGACAGAATTGGCGATTCCGTATGGTTGTATGCCTTTTCCTTGTTACCGAGTGCTTCGGGCTTTCCTTCACTGAGGGTGATGTCTTGCGATACACGATTAGCACTTTGGCGCTAATCGTGTATCAAAAACTGCCTCTGTTTTTCGATTTGGCCTCCCGATTTCCAATTTGTGCAAGTGCATGGTCACCATGGGCCAACAGTCTGCACACTTTGACTGAGGGTCCTCATTGTTCTGTGTTGACCACAAATTGCCATTGTTCAGAGGTTATTTTTGATAAGCTCAATATCCACAAGACTTTGAACTTTGGCATGAGTTTACTTACAGAGAGTTTAAGGATCCAATTCAGATCAATGATGGACATGGACATTGACTAAGTTGCTCAGAAGATGAGAAAAAGTTTCAGTATGGGGGTGATGATGAGCGTCATCATTGAGTAATTATATGGGCATTAATTGGCCTTGATTCACCTCCTAGCTTAGTCAAACCAACTATTCTCACAACTTATTGCATACTTTTGATTATATTTTGTTTATGACATGAGTTAGAGTTGGATATTTGGCTTTGTGGTCTAAAGTGCATGTAATGCAAGAATAAAGGATAAAATCGAGGAAAAATGCAAGCATAAAGGACAAAAACAAGGAACTATGGCAAAGACCTTGGTCAAAACTCGAATAGGACAAGGGAGAGTAATTATAGAAGGGAAATACTCCTCATTTACTACCCCTCCATTCAAATATTCCTCCAACATTAGAGTCAAAATAGCCATCACTTTGAAGACTAGAAGACAGCCAAGCAAGTGAAAGTGACAGAAGCCAGTTTATCAGGTGTATAAGTAGAGAGGCTTATGACCTCATTAGGATTCAGACTTTCATTATAAAACTCTACTTTATTTCTGAGGTGCAGGAGACTTGTGACAGTTGTTCTGTAATCCATGAATTTTATAATAAGAATGAGCTCCATTTAAGCCAGCTCTGAGTTAACTCAGAGGGTTGAAGCTCTTGGGTTACGGCCCAACCCAAGCAGCGAAAGCTCCTCTTTATTTTAGATATATGCTAGCATAGAGTTATATTCTCTTTATTTGCTTAAGTAGTTTCATGGTTTTCTGATCATTTTCTTAAGTAGCCTTATGGTTTTCACTGTTTATTTGGTTAAGTAGTTTCACTTTCATTACAACAATATAGTGTAGATTATTCATGGTTTTCCTATTCATTTGCTTTAGTAGATGCATTTGTTGTAGTTTACTTCCATTTGTGTTTTTTTTAATTAGCGAGTTAGCTAGAGGAAAAATATCACTATCAGGTTGTGCGTAGGTGTCTCAGCCTCATCTCCTCCCTCTGGGACCATCACTTTAAGAAGGGACCCTTTAGCAACCTCAAAAACATAGGTTTCTGGTTCTCGCCTGAGCTATGGAGGTTGTTGTTTAATGTAGTTATTTGTTCACCCGCATTGGTTTGCTCTGTCATTTTCATTTGAAAGTGCCTCCAGCACTTTCCTCATGAATCGCTTCCTCGTTGTCTGATCACCAACAAACCTTCACAATCACCATTTTATTCACTATTTTCTCCAACTGTTGCCTCTCACAGAGTCTTCCACTCACATTATGAGCTTTAATCTCCAACATCGATCTGTCCCTTGATCCAATGGCTAGTGCATCACCCGATCACTTTATGCACTTTAAGTCCCCACCATCAATCTGCCTTGCCTAATCTGATGGCTATCGCTTCACCTGATCGCCAACTAGCTTGGCCGATCTCCACTGTTGATCAACCCTGCCTAATCCAACAGCCATCGTGCAATCTCACATGGATTATTGGACCAACATTATTTTCTCGAACGCACACGAGAAAAGTGGTTTCCTCATGCTACGAGTCACGCAGTAAGGCTAGTCATGTGAAATTTCAAAATACTGCTTACAACTTGAAAGGTTTGTGAGAAACTACTTACCACCTTAGAAGCTTGCTCCCTCATTTCCGCATGTTGCTTTTCCTCGCGATATGATCTCCGCTGTCCATCTCTTGAATTCACCCACACGATAAGATCTCAACCATTCAACACTCCTCTTAGCCTCGTCCGTTCATATCTTGACTTCACTCGTGCGATTAGATCTCAACTATTGATCTCTTGTTAACCTCGTTCATCCATCCACTCACCTAATCCATCACGACACGATCTTCATTGTTCATCTACTTTGTTCCCTTATTCATCCATCCATTCACTTAAGCCTTTGCATTAAGATCCCCACCGTTCATCCTGTTAGTTAATCCTGTTCGCCCATTTATTTACGTAACCTCCTGCGATCCAATCTTCGCCATTCATTTTCCTTTCACCCAACTAATCCAATGGTTCTTATGCACTGTTGCTCCCTCATGTCCTCCTTTCACTGATTTTGACCTCCGATTTCCTTTTCCGCTCGAAACCTGATTTAGCCTAAGTTTTTGTGTTACACCTTAGTCTATTTTTGATGCTCCTTACTTCTGCAACTTAGATAATTAGCATTAGGTTAGTGTTAATTTAGCAATTCTGCTTAGCATAGCTATTCAATTTTTTAGTTAGGTTATGGTGTAATTTTAGCATTTCATGTTGTTTTCTTCATTACTGCAGTAGAGTAGCTCTCTCTTAGAATAGGTTTTCTCTCCTTTCATCAAATAACTAAGATTCTTTGGACCTTATAGAAGTTTGGCTTGGAACCCCTGGGGTCTCATGCCAGAGAAATAGTGACAACAGGCAGGACCTTCACTTCTACTTGTGCATATAGCACTGTCACCTCCAAGTTTGTACGAACACCATGTTGATAAGTAAAGCTGGTAGCCTTGGGAGTTGCAACATTATTGTTGCAATACCTAGTCTCATCAAATGGTGGGATACACAGTAAATATTGAGGGTGGAGACAATAATTTTCCTCAAGGATGATGAAGAAATTCTGAGGCATCTAAGCTTGGTTAGTATTGTGATCTCAACACTGTTTTTGGTGTGATCACAGTATGGAGAGGGTGGAGTTTGTTTAACCTTTGTATTCCATTGGTTGTCTTTGGACTAGTTTATCCCATGAGATCCCACATTCATGCCTGGAATATGCCATAGGGGTGACTGGATGAAAGAAAGATCTAGTTCAACCAATCTATGGTCAGGTGGAACGTGGAAGTCTCAAACTCGATTTGTGATTGTCGATGGTTAATAAAAGCTAATTTTCTCTTGCTTTTGCTAAGGAAATGCATTGGTTATTATGTGGATTTAATGGTTGTTCTCTTATGGTTGTTTATCATTTATTTTTTGGTTATAATCATGGTTATATGAAATATCTCAGTGATGGATCTATTCATGTTTTTACTTGTAATTGAAAAAATAATGAATGTAAGACCTAATTGATGTTATGATAGCTAATGTGATAAGGTAGAGAAACTTCTTGTTAAACCTCAGTTAAGTTTTCAGTCCCTTATGCTTAGACTTGAATTCATGACTTGTAAGTGGCATATCTGCCAAGTATTTTACAGACTGTCAGTCCCAACTAGGGATGGTCAGGTCAAATCCTAGTTCTAGTTTTTAGTTTACAATGACTTTCTTCATGTCTTTTATGAGTTTTGGAAGTTTCATAACTTTTTGGGCAGAGGCTAATTCCCAGTTTTGGAAAGTAGCCTTAATTATCAAAGGCACTAGCACAACAATGGAAGAAAAAGGTCACAGTGGCACTAATGTAGGCCTATGGGACTTACTAAGAACCCATACTCACATGGAGGCGTTGGTAAGGGAGTGATTGGGGATCTAGGTCAGGGAAAAGTTGAGTTGTCTCAAGGGTTGGACACCTGGAGGGATTGGGTTACTCCTAGAGGTCTTGTGGTACCTGAGGGAAGTTATTAAGGTCATGTTGTGTCAACTCCATTTCCTTAAGGTCATCTAGGATGTTGAGTCACGTCATATTAACCCTTCACCTCATGTTTACCCTTGGCAATTTGGTTAAAGTGGGTATATGTCAAAGGAGATGACGTTACAGGGTGGTATCAAAGTGTGGTTTCACTCTCTTTGGGTAATCCTAATGTTGTCAAGGGTATGTTTTTCATGCATGGTATCATGGTATAAATTTGGTATGATCATGCATGATGTCGTTGTGATGTTATATTATTACAATGATATGTTTATTATTTTACATGTACATGCTAATGTGGACGGATCATGCAGATGAGATAAGCCTCCCCTGAACATCTAGTGAGCTCCAGTATTACAGCAATTATGCTGCAACTCCTGGGGCTCCTTACTTTACTTTTATCAACCCGGTAGTTCGTAAAAAACTTGGAAGCGACGGTGCTATATGCACAAGTACTAGCTCTTACTGCAGGCTGTCACTTGATCAACTGGCACAAGTTTGCTAGGAGATCAAGCCAACTTCTATGAGTTATTAGAAGAAGCTTTTAACTGTGAGAGATGAAAGCTAACTCAAAAAAGGCTAGTCTACTTGCAGAAAGAAGATGAAAGATGAAAGGAAATGCAAACCCTAGCAAACCCTAGTTTTACCGACTAACCCTACTTGTGCAAGAAAAGAGATGAAAGCTGCTAAAATGGATGCCATTGACTCTTGAAAATGTAAGATGCATGTGGTTAAGCTACTTCTGAAGGAAAATATGGAAAAATCATCTTTTTGTTTTTTGATTAATTTTATGCAGAATTATTATGCATGTGTTTTAACTATTTTTGACTGTCCAGAGGTTTATTGGCGAAAGGAAATGGAGTGGGCATTTGCAGGAGGTTGGGAAGGTGAGAAGAGGACCTAAGGGGTCCCTAGCACCCTTCTAAAGATTTCCATGGTGATCAGATCTCAAAAAACTACTCGCGTGAACTTCTATAGGAAGTGTGCAGGGGATCTACAGGAAGTTCTATAAGAAGTTCTACAGGCACAGGCCGAAAGTGGTTTTTAGATGGTTGATGGTGGAAAAATTGTGGGAAAGTGGAAATGAATGATGGATAATGATATTAAAGGGTCTAGGATCTGGTAGATGAGGCTCAGGAGTGAAGAAGATGGTTGGAGTTGTTCAAAGGTGAAGGAAGTGATTTTGCACAAAAATGTAGAAATTGCAGATGTTTGGGAAAGTGTGGAAAATGAGTGAAGAAGACCTTGAGAAAGAGATAGGAACAGGTTGCATGATGAAGGACGGATAGGTTGGAGTGTCTTACACGTGCTTTGTACACTTCTATTTAAAACTGATCCAAGCAAAGACTAAAAAACAAAGATTTATCTATTTTGAGCTAATTCTGACCTAGAAAACCAGAAACATGATGAACATAAACTTATAGATAGGAAATCATGCAAGAAAGATATGGAAACTAAGAAAGAACATATCTAAACATGAAAACACAACTGATATCAACTTTTCCAACTTAAAATCTAACACTAGCAATCATATTGGAAGGAAAAAACAATGTTTTTGTGGAAACAAGTGTGCCTTGGTCTCAGTTCATGGTCCCAAGGAGGGAGAAATGAGATCAAAGACTAATTGATAGCCTTTTTGTGGATCTTTTCTGTTACCAAACTATCAACTCAACCTGAAGCATGAACAACTATCTGTTACCAAACTATCAACTCAACCTGAAGCATGAACAACTATCTTAATCATAAAAAACAACCTAAGTAACAAGGCAAGCTTTTAACCTAAATAACAGAAATTATTCTATGAATGCAAGAAAAACACATAAAATTATACAAAGGAGGTACTGGAACTTGGGTTGGGCCCAACCCCAAGAGCTACAACCTCCTAAGAAAGCTCAAAGCTGGTGCAAAGCAGGATTGATCTTCATTAATAAAAAAATAATAGTTACATCACAAAAATTGTCTGCAAGAAGAACTCGAAAATGTGCTGATACAGGGCTGCACTAAAGTGTGAAAATAAACTATTCATTGGATAAACTACTAAGGCTCGAAGCCTTCCTACTTGTGCAAATGAGGACTCCCAACATTCCTCCTTAACATTAGGAGCTTGGCTGCCCAAAACTGCAGTTAATCAGCCACTTCACTAGACTTGCTCGTCCGCCCCTTGAAATCATCTTTGGTGGGTTGTTGAACTCCGAGCTGATGGTGGAGAAATTGAGGAAGGGTTCATTTAATGGAGGAGACAACCCTCCTATAAATCCTCAGCCTTGTTTCTTCGTATTTGGCTACCAATTTGCTCATAAATCCCTGATCTTGGTCCAAAAATGTCCAAAAATCTGCAACAAGCACGTATTAGACTTTGTGGTCAAGTGACTATTCCCATTCACTCAATTAACATAAATATATTCAAAATCATGCATAAAACTATGAAGAATGGTGGATTAAATGAGAATAATAGGCAAAATGAGCCCATCAAGTTACCCATTTCTGGGGCTCATCATCACCCCCTACAGAATGGGTTGCTCATCCTCTGAGCAACTAATCCAGCTCTTCATCCTTGATTGCCTTAACTACTTCCCTAACATCCCATGCTTTTGAGGTGATGTCCTCTTCTCTGTCATGGAATCCTACCTTTCTCTCTACTTCCTCCCATTTCCTGTGTTCTTCTTCTTCCTTAACCCCTTCCAGGAGTCCTAAGAGTAATGGAGGACTAAACTTTAGGCCAATCTTGTTGGCCTTCAGGTTTTGCATTGACTATTTATAAAGGGGTGCTCTTGCTAGAGCCTCTCTCATTTTGATTGGGGAGTTATACTCCCTGATCTTCAAGCTATAGGATAGTGTATTCCATCTCCTCATACAAGCATGAAGACAATCATCCCCAAATAATATTTCCATGTCCTCAAAGTGGGTGATGGCTTGCGCTTGCCTTTTGACATAATCTAGGAGAGCTTGAGGGTTGTTGGAAAGGTGTTGGTGAGCATATACTAGGGATGAGGGGTCTTTTGGTTCTGCCCTGATTAGCAGGGGCTCATTCCGTTCTTTGGCCATGATTTTTTGAAGTTCAACTGCCCTTTTTTCCTCATGGCTCATCCAGGAAGCCATAGCCATGAGTTTTACATCTCCCAATGCGGCATTGGGGTCCCAAAAGTTCATATCCAGGAGTACCATATTATATAAATAAAACTCTGCTAATTTGGCCTTATCCTTAGCCAAACTAGTGTCACACAGATGCATAAATTAACCATAATGTTGGAAAGGGATGGTGCCCCTTTGGGCCAATGTTTTGATTTGAAACTGAACCCATTGGTCTTTAAGATACAAAGCATAAGATTTGGCTGGTTGTCTACATTGCAAGGCTTCCATTGCCCAGCTGGCCATGCAAGCCATTTGGGTTTCTCTTTCTTGCGGCTGCTATTTCAGCTATTGCCTGAGACTCCCTCTCCTGCTGCTGCTTTATCAATATTTCCATATCAAGTTGTGCCTCTTCCCTTGGCTATTGTTCCTGTGATATTTCCTATCCTGCCAAGGGACCTTCCTACAGTTGTTGTTCTTCAAAAGTTTGTGTCATGTCTGCCTTTTGAGCTTGCTATTGCTGTAACTACTTTTTCTGCAGTGCATTTTCCTCCTGTAGCTGGGCTCTTTTATTGCTTTCAATGTGTCTCACCATTGCCAACTCTCTTCTCAATTATTTCAGCTATTCTTCCAGGTGGCCTATGTCTGCAACTCCCTTGGATTTAGCAATCCTCATCCAAGTGTGGGTCCTAACCCATTCTTGTTCTAATGCAAAGAAAAGTGGTAAATCAAACTTCTATGGGATGATCTTCCCACTTTCTAACAAGTTGTATTATGAGCCCAAACTAGGCTGAGGGCTTGGTTTAGGTATCTCCTCGGTCTTTTCCTCTTCTTGTGATTGTTTCCCTACCTCCTCTTCTAAATTTTTAGTCTCCTTTAACTTGGACAACATTTCCTGTAGAGAAGTCACAACTTCCTGTATAACTGTTTTGGTGTCCATCAGTCTAATTTTCTCCCTCCAGGTGGAATTCTTGGGACTTCCTCTTTCATAAGTGATAGATATCTTGGAGGGGGGTTCCTCCTTCTATTTAGTAGGTGCATCTGTGATTATGATAAGTTCCTTTGATGAAGGGAGGGACTTGCCCACCTTTATCCGGGTGCTTTTTCTAGCTTTAAAGTACATGGAGGTTTTCCTTTTTCTCTTTGCTTTTTGTTTTTAGGTGTGATTAATGCAGCAAGCACAACTACTACTTCCCTTGCCAGCATCTCAGGGGATTTCTCTTTCTGCTATTCTTTTCCTTCACTTCCTGTAGAAATCTCTATGTCCACTATTTCTACTTGTGTTACTGATATCTCAGGGTGTGTCTTTTCTTTCTCTTGTTGGGTGCCTGCTTTGGCTGTGGTAGCCTTATTTTGGGCTTCCTTGGCCTTTTTCTTTCCAATCTATGTCCTTTTTCCCTTCTCTGTTCTTGCTTTTGTCTCCTTCTCTAGTTTAGGCTCAGTAGTCTTGTCAAATTCCTCTTTTTCTTTCTGTTCTTCCTCTGTTTTCCCCTCTTCTTTATTGTTTTGTGCTCCCTCATCATTGTTCTTCTCAACTTGTTCAATTTTCTCCCCCTCATCACTGCTAGATGGGCTGATGTTCTCGGCCAAAGTTCTAATGTCATCATCCTTGGACATGTTTCTAAAGATCCCAAGCTATGGGGATAGTATAGGTGTGCAAAGCATCTTCCACCAATAGTTTGATGAGCCCATGGTGGGCCAACTAATCTAGGACCCTTGCATTTAGCTTTGTACCACATTCAATTAGAGACTAAAGGAGGAAATATGGGATGCTCAGTTTTCTAGTTGGAGGCAAGTCTATCTCATACCTCAATTCATGTAACAACCTGATATGATATCCGTAAATGATGTTGAACCTCTCTTCATATGTGATATACTTCATTATTTGATAATTGACTTCACTCCAGAGAGGAGGCAAGCTTGTCCTTCCTGAGGTAGAAACAATGTTTTCTTAGCAACTTGTCCCAATGATTTCTCCTCTTTGCTCCAAGGGAGCCCCAATAGTAGATTGGTAATTCTACTGATGAAATCAGGTGTAAGTTCTATGGTCAAACCCCTAAAACTAACTGTGGCATGTGTCTTCGAATGTGGTCTTAGGGACATCAAAAATTCTTCAATCACCTCCTCATCATAACCCTGAATTCTATCAAAGAAGGATATCTAGTTGGCCCTGGTGAAAAGGTCCACCACCTCAGGGTGCTCGTGAAATTTGCTATAGTTTAAGGGTTCTTTCCTTATGAATCCTCCTCGCATGGTGTTGAGTTCTTTTTTGTGTTTTAACCGGAAAAGGAAATGCTTAGGTGAAAAAAAATAGTCAATCACTGAAATAGAGGATAGCTGAATTTAGTTTTCCTGAGCCCAAGAAGGAATTTCCTATGTGCTACTTCAAAACATCAAATGGCAATAATTCTACTATTTTAAACTGCTTTCACCCTGAATTTGACTTTCTGTTTTTGAAAAGAAATAAATTTTTCTACAGAACAGAGAATAAGGACACAGGTTCTTTTCTCAGCACGTAGATAGATATGCACATTCCTTTTTTCACACACACACATGCACACAGGCTGGCCTTTACTGCCGGATGGATCTTCCTTACAAGAGAATTTGAAAAAGGATGAGGAAATTTCAGATACAGAGAGAAAAAGAAACTGTGTAGACTCAAGGAAATATGCAGGCAGGCTTTCACCTTTTTTCAATGCATAGGTAGAATTTCACTCTCTTATTCAATCTACTGCCATGTTCAATTCACCACCTTACTCAAACTAATCATGCACAGAGAATTTTTCTTGAGCCTACCTCATTTTTATCTTGAATTTCGACAAAAATCCTGGGTTTCCTTTCTGTAGAGCTGTCCTTTGCCTTTCCTTTAGAACCCTTCCTGTAGAAATCTCCCGACTCCTGTAGAATGAAACTGTGCTTCGTATAGAGCCCGATAAGCGGGAGATTTTCAAAACATAGGTATAAAAATAATGGAGGATGACTGGTTAGCTACTCTAGAAGCGGTAGATGCATACTCCAGTTGAGGACATCGTGAGTGCAGAATGATTTCAACTGAGATGTCTTTTAACTGCGGGCATGATTCGTGGTGAGGAGATGAGGTGGCTGGACTAGACCATTGACCCTACATCACAATGATAATGTTTCTACATGTTGTCTAATCGCCATCACCTCCCTTTCTCCTGTTATCTGCCGCCACCACTACCAGTCCTGAATATTTTTTCTTGAATGGACATTCCACACATGCTGGCTACGTATCTGATTGGCAGTTTTGAATTTGACGGTGCTCGTTTGGATTCCATGAGGATGTGTAACTGACCGATGGTGGCTAGTTAGTTTGCCACTGATTCGACTCAATCTGAACTATTCCCATAGTCACGCAGCCTTGAAATATGATTCATGTAATTGAGGAATAGGTTTAGGCATTTACCAGTGCAGTCACGGCTGTGTTATTCATATTTCAGATTTTGGAACCCATTTCTTCATTGTTGTTGCTGCTTGCGCTCTGCATGCTCAGCCTTAGGCTATTGCTAATCTTCACATGTTCAAATAAAGCTCCATGCCTATTCCATATGCCATACTTTGTCGTCCCTGACTCTGGAGTATGTCTTTCAGAGGGATCAGCTGCTACAAGAATCTTATAGGATTTCCTGTAGCTGCTTCTCCTCCTGGAATGCAAGCTAGAATGAGTAAGGCTACAACTGCTGATGAGGGTCTCAGCTGATAAGGAATCTAGATGGAAGGTATTAGGTATGGTGAGTGAAAAACTGTTGCTTTGATTTGTCATTAAAATTTTTTCTTGCAACATGAAGGAAACAAGATTTCTATGTGTGACTGTGCAGGGACATAAAAATGAGTGCAATGGAGGTGTACAAAGATGGAAAAAGTGTGACCTAGGGTGATGGATTGAAGCATAGAGGTTTACAGGCCTCATAGATAGATTCCCAACCTTCAGGTCCGCTGCTGAGTTCGATTTTGGCTTTTATGTAGATTCTACAGGATCCTCCCGTAAAAGATACAAAGTTTCTTGTAGGAGGTGAAATTTCAGGCCAAATGAGACCAAAACATGGGAAAGGGTAGGAGGAATGGATTGAAAGCGATGCCTAAAACCTGGTTATGACCTCTGTCTTTGTCTTGTGTGATCCTTCAAAAAATTGTAATGGCCTTCTTGCAACCTGCAATTTATTCAACAAAAATTAGGTTCATTTTTCTTTTTTCCTTCTTTTTCTTTTTCTTTTTTTCCTATTTCTTTTTAAACGGCTTGGGTGCCTCTAGGAGGTTTTCACCCTCATTATCTACACTGGGTGCCTCCAAGAGGTTTTCACCCAAGGATCTTTTATTCCTTTTTTCATTTTCTGTGTTTTGATTTATTTTTTTTTGAAGGTGTGGGTGGAGTGGAGATAGGGACTTGCTCCACTACCAGCACTGATTTACCCAGAGTTTCAATGAACTCTTGCTTAGAAAGGGGCTTCCTATAGATTTTCAATTGATGCCCATTGACAAGCATGGAGATGGCTTCTTCATCAATGGTCCCGTTAAGGACTGAACCATTGTCATTGCATTTCTCCACTGTATATGGTCCCAGCTATCTTATCCTTAGCTTTCCCTTGAAATCCTTGTATCTTGAATCATATAAGAATGCCCAATCTCCTAGCCAAAATTGCTTTTCTTGGAGGTGTTGGTCATGCCATATCTTTCGTTGAAGTTGGACTACCTTTGAGTGGAGAAGGGCCTGCATTCTCTGTTCATCTAATCCATTCAGTTGAAGTAATCTTTCCTATTGTGCATGGCTGAGATCTAGGTCCAGCTGAGCTGCCAACCTCAACATGTTATATTCAAATTCTATGGATAGCAAAGTCTTATTCTCGTAGACCAGCTCATAGGGTGTGAAACTTGTTGTAGTTTTCCAAGTAGTGTTATAGGCCCAGGTGGCCTCAACAAAATGATCTACCCAATCTTTCTTGCTTCTGCTGACTACCTTAGTCAAAATCCCTTCCAAAGCACTGTTAGTAACTTACACCTGTCCATTTGCTTGTAGATGATAAGGGGTGGAAGTTCTGTGCTTAATCTTGTGATGAGTGAGTAGGTCTTCAATCAGGTTAGAGGTGAACTGACTTCCTTGATCTATGACTAATTCTCTTGGGTAGCCAAACTTGTAGAAGATATTTTCCCTCAAGAACTCAACTACTTTTTCTTCTATTGTTGCTTTGATTGCCTTTGTTTCTACCCACTTTGTTAGATAGTCCATGCACACAATGATGTAGGACTTCTGTTTTGAAGGAGGGTTGATAAGACCCACAAAGTCCATGCCCCACTTCTCAAATGGCTTGAACGTCACCTTAGGCTGCAAGGGCATCTCATCCTTTGGAGTAGGTTTCTCCATCATTTGACATCTGTCACATTGGTTGATGTATCTTCTAACATCTTGATGAAGAGTGGGCCAATAGTACCCTGCCTGTAGAATTTTGAAGGCAGTTCTTTTTGCTTCATAGTGGCCTCCACAGGGCCCATCATGACAAGTTAGGGGAATGTCAAAATATTCCTCCTCCCTCACACATCGCCTCAAAATCTGATCTAGGCCAAGTTTAAAGAGATTGCCCCCAATCTAAGTGAATGGGGCACTTTTCCTCACAATCTTACTCTTCTCTTTGAAGGACAAGTATGGCAGGAACTGAGCTGAAACCAAATAATTTGACATATCAACAAACCATGGAGAGAGTATTGAAATAGCAAACAAGTCTTCATCTGGCATTTGATCATCCACCATCCCTCTTCACCTGCAAGCAAATCTAGTCTAAACAGAAAATCAGCAACAACATTTTCCTTACCTGGCTTATCAACAGTGGTCAAATCAAATTGATGTAATAAAAGTAACTATATAATGATACGTGCATTTACATCAAGGTTTTTCATCAAATACCTAATTGTAGCATGATCAGTATGCACGAATGTTTGATAGCCAGTGATGTAATGTCTGAACTTGTTTAGGGAATGTACTACAACCAAGAGCTCTTTCTCGGTTACAGTATAGTTTAACTCTACTTTGGATAGGTTTTTACTGACAAAATATATGGCATACGGTAGCTTCTCTTCAAATTGTCCTAAGGCTGCTCCTATGGCTCTGTTCGAGGCATCTGCGTGAATGTGGAAAGGTAGGGCCTAATTTGGGCCTCTCAAGATTGGGGCAATTATCAGCTTACCTTTCAAAGCATCCAGAGGTTCTTTATAGTTGTCAGTCCATATGAACTTAGCATCTTTTCGCAAAAGACCAAACAATGGAGAGGCTAGCTTACTGAAATCTTTAATGAATCTTCTATAATATCTTGCTAAGCCTAGAAAACTCCAAACATCTCTTACTCTTTAAGGAGGTGGGACCCTTTGGATGAGAGCAATCTTGTTGGGATCCACCTATAAACCTTGCTGAGAAATTGTATGACCTAGCATGGTCCCTTCAGTCATTAGGAATTCACATTTATCAAGACTGAGGGGCAGGTTCATTTCGATACCCTTGGCTAAAAATTTCTTCAGGTTAGTCAAAGATTCTTGGAAGTTAGAACCATAAGGGGTAAAGTCATCCATATAGATTTCCACTGAATCATGAACCAACTCAATGAATATACTTAGTACCACTCTCTAGAAAGTGGCAAGAGAATTTCATAACCCAAAGGAAAGGACTCGGTAGGCAAAGGTACCCCATGGACAGGTGAAAGTGGTCTTATATTGGTCTTCCGGGCTGATTTGGATCTGATTATACCCACTAAACCCATCTAAGAAGGAAAAGAACTTCTTCCCTACCAGGCCATCTAACACTTGATCTATGAAAGGCAAAGGGAAATGGTCCTTCTTGGTAGCTTTGTCAAGTTCTCGATAGTCTACACAGAATCTCCACTTCCCGTTTTTCTTGGGCACGAGCACCAAAGGAGAAACCCACTCGCTATCAGAGATGGGGTAGATGAATCCTACATCCAACAACTTTTGTAGTTCTTCTTTGACAATGTCCTTAAGAGATGGATTCATCCTCCTTTGAGGCTACGTGACTGGTTTACAATCCTCTTTAATGTAAATGTGATGGGTACAGACTGAAGGGTGGACTCTTTTCATCTCCTTATAGCTCCAAGCAAAAGCATCCAAATGGCTGTTCAATAACCTACACAGCTCTTTCTCCTGAGAGGGGGATAGGGATGAGTTGATCTTAAAGGTTCTTTCAGGGCCAATTTCCACATTCTTAACTCAGAGAGAGGTTAGATCAGCCACACAGAGATCCACTAAAGCACTAGGTTGGGTTTCTTCTACCAACTCTTCTAATGGCAGCACACTAGGAGGTGGATTTTGAATCTAATTCTCAATGAGATCATCCTCGGTTTGAGGACCTCCCTTGGTGGCTTCCATTGTGCACAATGGTGTAGAGTAGACTTCATCCTCATCTCCCTCCTCCAACCAGAAAGGTAAGTCATGTTCTAGCAGAGGTTGGGCAAGAGGATATAGGACTAGCTGTTTGGACATATGCCCATTCTTAATTGTCATGCTCCCAGCTCGACAACTGATGTAAGCATCTGCAGTAGTTAATCAAGGCCTTCCCAAGATGAGGGGGTATCGAGTGAGTTTTTCCTTTGGCTAAAGGACCAAGAAGTTAGCAGGGTACTCCCAAGAATCAATGGAGACCATGACATCTTCGACAATCCCTTCAGGAGTCACCATGGAGCGGTCTGCCAATTGCAATATTGTTGAGGTCTTTCTTAGGGAACTTTGAAGGTTGAGTTTGAGCATAGTGTCCCTGGTCATTACGTTAATGGCAGCCCCTAGATCAATCAATGTGTGGGGGATTATGGTGCCATTGATGTGGACATTGACTACAGGACTCCCAGGGTCCAAATATTTTGGACAAATTACTTGTCCCAACATCAGGTCAGATAGTTGTCCTATGACATTGATAGTTGGGGCATCTCTCTTGCGCCTGCTTAGGTGCCTGAAACACTTCTATTTGATTAATTTGTTGTATATTGGTACATATTTTATGGCCCAGAGAAGTGGTATTTTTACACATAACTGTTTAAGCTCTCCCAGAAGTTCAGTCTCTTCTGGGTTTGGTTGCGTGGTTCTAGTTAGTCTCTCAGGAAAGGGTGGAATGGCTTTGGGTTCACTATCCTATTTTTCTTCCTCATCCTCCTTAAGAGGAGGTTGGCTATCTAGGAGGACCTTCCTAGATCGTAGGTTGATCTCCTGAATCTCCACAGCATAGGTAGGGCATGTTGTCTCTCCCCTATATACCTATTGGGCCTATCTGTTATTGGGGTTTGGGTTCGATTGAGCAGGTATCTCGGGTTGTCTTGGAGGAACAGGAGGTAATGGTTGTGGTTGAGTAGGTGGTGGAGGAAAAAGAGTGGGAGGAGAGTTGTATTGGTGCCTCCACCCCCGATGAGGTGCATTCCACTGAGGTTGTGGCTGAACATGAGAATGAAACAAATGAGCAGCAGGTTGGGTATGGTATTGAGATGGATATGACCAAGGAGGGGGTGTGGACCAGGAAGGATGAGCAGGGGGACCCCAAGAAGGTATATGAGTGGATTGGTTGGGGTTGTAATAAATCTGGGATGTCCCTTGCATCCCTTGCTGGTAAGGTCTAGGTCTATGCAACCTCCTTTGGTTCATGAAGTGGAGTGGTTCAACAGCTCCTTTAGCCCCTTGGTACATAGCTTTAAATCTGGGTAAGGATAGGCATTGATTTGTAGGGTGGTCTACCTCGCAAACGAAACACACCTCTACAGAGTGCAATGGACACTCATTCCTAGGATGCTTCCTAGTGCATCTGGGACAAAAGATGGCCAAAGCCCTCTCAGCTTCCTCTTGCTTCTGTTGGATTTGAAAGGTATCCATTTACATGGCAATAGTCTATCTCACCTCACTTTTGAGGTCTTCCATTTAATTTTCAAGCTCATTTTTGGATAAGGTGGCACTCGCTAAAAGTTGACTTCCCCTACCTATTTTTAGGGCTGCCCTAGAATGGTGTCTAAACACAGTCTTTATGTCATCATAAGATAGCTAGTAGATGTCTCCCCCAGCCAGCAAATGGAGGGTATCTAGAAGGTCTTTAGGGACTCCTCGGAGTAGAACCAGCGTCAGAGATTCAAGGTCAAGTGTGTATCTGGCCCTTTTATAATTAAGTTGGAACCTTTCTTCATAGTCTTCTAAAGATTCATCACTTCCCATAGTCATTCAAAAGATTTCTCCCTTTGTTTCCTTTGACGTACAGTAATCCTGGTATTTTTTGTTAAAGGCTTGCTGCATCTGAGCCCAAGTTGTGATACTATCTCCAGGTAATCCCATGAACCAGCAGAGTGCTACATCTTTGAGGTTAGAGGGAAAGAGTTTCAACTTTTGCTCATCTTTTGCATAGTCATAGGTTCGACAAAGGACAACAAACTCAAACAAGAAGGTATCAGGGTCTTCAGTGGTCAATCCATGGAAGTGAGGTAAGGTTGAAGGACTTATGTTTTTCATTTTTTTGTCCCCATTGGTCTCTCGGATGGGAAAGGTGCCTTCTATTGTCTCCTCATTTCCTATACCATTTCTGTGTTCGACCATGGTCTCAAAAGGAATGCTTTCTTGCTCTTCTTCTATTATAGGATCTTCATATATCTCTGGAGGTTCACCTATAGGTTCTTCTGGATCACTGCCACTGAAGAAGAGAGAAGGGTGACTCAGTGATGTGGTGGGGGTGTTGGGTAGGAATTTTCTTGAATCGTCTCTGTTCCTATGAAGCATGACAGGAAATCTTGCTGAAATTAAAATTAAACAATTGAAATGAAAGTAAGAAATGCTAATTTACGCTTGCTAAAATGAAATTGCAGAATTGAAATGCTAATCTACACTTGCAGAATTGAAATTGTAGAATTAAAATGCTAATCTAAGGTTGCAAAATTGAAATTGTGGAATTGAAATGAAACAACTACTCTACTCTTGCCAAAATAAACTACTTAGTAGAAGGTTCCAGTAGAAAATAGAAGAAAAGCAATAATCACAAATACTCTGATGCTTCCCCAGCAACGACACCAAAAAGATGATTTTTCCATATTTTCCTTAAGAAGTAGCTTAACCACATGCATCTTACCTTTCCAAGAGTCAATGGCATCCATTTCAACAACTTTCATCTCTTTTCTTGCACAAGTAGGGTTAGTCGATAAAACTAGGGTTTGCATTTCTTTTTGGCTTTCATTGTCTTTCTACAAGTAGACTAGCCTCTTTTGAGTTAGTTTTCATCCATCACAGTGAAAAGCTTCTTCTAAGAACTCATAGAAGTTGGCTTAAGCTCCTAGCGAACTTGTTCCAGCTGATCAAGTGACAACCTACAGTAAGAGCTAGTACTTGTGCATATAGCACTATCGCTTCCAAGTTTGCTACGAACTACCGGTTGATAAAAGTAACAAACTTGGAAGCGACGGTGCTATATATGCACAAGTACTAGCTCTTACTACAGGCTGTCACTTAATCAACTGGCACACGTTTTTTAGGAGCTTAAGCCAACTTCTATGAGTTCTTAGAAGAGGCTTTTAACTATGATGGATGAAAGCTAACTCAAAAGAGGCTAGTCTACTTGCAGAAAGAAGATAAAAGCTAAAAGGAAATGCAAACCCTAGCAAACCCTAGTTTTACCGACTAACCCTACTTGTACAAGAAAAGAGATGAAAGTTGTTGGAATGGATGCCATTGACTCTTGAAAAGGTAAGAAACATGGGATTAAGGTAATTTTGAAGGAAAATATGGAAAAATCATCTTTTGTATTTTTGATTAATTTTATGCAAAATTATTATGCATGTGTTTTAACTACTTTTGATTGTGCAGAGGTTTATTGGCGAAAGGAAATGGAGTGGGCATTTGCAGAAGGTTGGAAAGGTGAGAAGAGGACATAAGGGATCCCTAGCACCATTTTAGAGTGTTCCACGATGATCAGATCTCGAAAAACTGCTCGCATGAACTTCTACAGGAAGTCTGCAGGGGATCTACAGGAAGTTCTACAGGCACATGCCGAAAGTGTGTTTTAGAGGGTTGATGGTGGAAGAATGGTGGGAAAGTAGAAATGAAGGACGGATAATGATATTAAGGGGTCTAGGATCTGGTAGATGAAGCTCAGGAGTGAAGAAGATGGTTGGAGTTGTTCGAAGGTGAAGGAAGCGATTTTGCACAAAAACGTAGAAATTGGGGCTGTTTTGGAAAGTGTGGCAAATGAGTGAATAAGACCTTGGGAAAGAGACTAGAACAAGTTACATGATTAAGGAAGGATAGGTTGGAGTGTCTTATAGGTGTTCTGAACACTTCTATTCAAAACTGATCCAAGCAAAGACTAAAAAACAAAGATTTATCTATTTTGACCAAATTCTGACCTAGAAAACTAGAAACGTGATGAACAGAAACTTATAGACAAGAAATCATGCAAGAAAGATATGGAAAATGAGCAAGAATATATCTAAATATGAAAACACAACTGATATAAACTTTTCCAACTTAAAATCTAACACTAGCAATCACATTAGAAGGCAAAAACAGTGTTTTTGTGGTAGCAAGTGTGTCTTGGTCTCAATTCATGGTCCCCAGGAGGGAGAAATGAGATCAAGGACTTATTGATAGCCTTTTTGTGGATATTTTCTATTACCAAATTGTAAAATCAACCTAAAGCATGAAAAACTATCTTAATCATCAAAAACAACCTAAGTAACAAAGCAAGATTTTAACCTAAATAATAGAAATTATTCTATGAATGCAAGAAAAACACATAAAAGTACACAAAAGAGGTATTGGTACTTGGGTTGGGCCCAGCCCCAAGAGCTACAGCCTCCTAAGAAATCTCAAAGCCAGTGCAAAGTGGGATTCATCTTCATAAATAAAAAAAATAATAGTTACATCACAAAAACTGTCTGCAAGAAGAACTCGAAAATGTGCTGATACAAGGCTACACTAAAGTGCGAAAATAAACTATTCATTGGCTAAACTACTAAGTCTCAAAGCCTTCCTACTTATGCAAACGAGGACTCCCAACAGTCCTCCTTAACTTTACGAGCTTGGCTACCCAAAATTGCAGTTAATCAGCCACTTCACTAGACCTGCTCGGCTGCCCCTTCAAATCATCTTTGGTGGGCTGTTGGACTCCGAGCTGATGGTGGAGAACTCAAGGAAGGGGTCATTTAGTGCAGGAGACACCCCTCCTATAAATCCTCAGCCTTATTTCTTCATATTTGGCTGCTAATTTGCTCATAAATGCTTGATCTTGGTCCAAAAATGTCCAAAAATCTGCAACAAGAACGTATTAGACTTTGTTTTCAAGTGACTATTCCCATTCACTCAATTAACATAAATATATTCAAAAGCATGCATAAAACTATGAATAATGGTGGATTAAATTAGAAGAATAGGCAAAATGAGCCCATAAAGTTACCAATTTTTGGGGCTCATCAACATCACAAAGGTATGGATTTGGTTTATCTTACATGGTATACTTGCAGGAAGAAGAGAATTCAAGATGACAAGCAAAACTGTAGGTTGCAATTCTCATGACTCTCCCTACAGATCAGTTGGGTAGTGTTAGGTCCCTATAATAATAGTGCATTCCCTCATTGTTATTGTTAGTGTAGCCCCTTATTGTTATTTTTGTGCCCATGTTGTCCCCATATTGTTATTATTGTGCCCCATAGAAGACCACTATTGTTATTGTTGTGCCCTTACATTATTATTGTTATGTCAGATATGATTATATTGTGACCCCTTACACTCCTATATATAGAAAGGAGGTTTTGTCATTTGAATCATCTAAGAATTGTTCATTTATTTAATGTAAAGGAGGTTTACCAATTGAAGAGGATAATTTTTAAGTCATTTATCTATCTATTTGTGAGCCGGTTGCATAACAAGAAGCGTGGAGAAGAGTAGTCCCCTGGTATAGTAGATACATTAAGGAGCTTGAGGGCAGAGATCAGAAGTTACAAAGAAGCCAATGATATATTGGTCTAGGCTCAGGAAAGACTTGCAATGGATCAGGAGAAGTGGGTATAGGTTAATGCAAGAATCCTTTAAGAGAAACAACTAAGGATCAGTCAAGAGCAGGAAGAGAAAATTAATGGAGCCTATGTTAGTAGATATTGGTCTTGATATATGTTGGATAGAGAAGACATAGTTCGAGGTAGGATATCACTATATATAACTGACACAAGGACTTTTATGTATGGACATCATTCTAGTTCCTCATCCAGGAGACATCATTACCGTGATCACAGTCATCATCCTTATAGGAGGAGGTAGTATTTACCTAAGGAGTAAAAGAAGGTGAAGCCTCCTATATTTGATGGAGATATGAGTAATCCAAAAGAGGCAGAAGAATGGTTCCTTAGAATGAATAAATTATTTAGATTGCATATCTATTCAGATAACATGAAAGCTAATATAGCCACATTCTGTCTTAAAGGGAAAACAAATATCTGATGGGAGGATGTGTAATGTTCCAAATTTTTCTTCAATAAATTGGAACACTAAATTTTGTCTAAACTCATTTAGGAGATGAATAATTGGGTAGGGAGGCCCAAAGATAATAAAAACATAAATAATATCCCTCTAGTATGAAAAGGGATCAACCATGGAACCATATTTCACACCCTCATGTGTGAAAGGAGATATTTGGAAAGAGGTTTGACCAAGTCAACCCGTGCAGGGTATGAGTTGGAAAGCACTACAAGACAACCTAGGAGGGAAGCTTCTAGAGGAAGGGCCCATGAGGAGTCTCCAATTGCTATATAAATGGAGGGGAGGAGATGATCCAGGTGGATATTGGTGGCCACCTGCCAAGTCCATCTGGACCCCCATCATTGTTTCTTTCAGCATTTTCAATTTCCTTAATTGTAGCACAACTTACTATTTTTAGCAGTTTTTCGGGTCCTGAACTTCCGGAGCCGTTTTGAGGCCCTAATCGATGTTTTTTTGGGGAATCCTGGGGAAACATGGGTCCATGGGATGGACTGATGTTTCATGTTCCAACAATGGTAGTTATCGGATAGATCTTTCTAATGAGCTATCATACGCATCAAACGGAGATCGTATGCCAAAGTTACGACCCCGGGAAATTGATGTACCAATTTACCCAAAACGGGGCCCACAATTTGGCGTTTCATCTTCTAAGGGTCAGTTTTGGAATGTGAAGGGTTTTCCATTGTTTCTCAATAATAAATAGGCCTTCGAGCCTCATTGTAACGCAAGTTCAGAACAGTTCAGAGACATGTAGCCGCACATCTCTTCTTAGAGATAAGCTACCATCGTCCTAACTGGTTTATTTCCAATTCTGGTTCTAAGCATATTTCGGTATTTGCCATTAATGAAATGAAGCATTATTTTTGCTGCATCTCTTTATTTATGGTTATCGCATCTCTGTATTTATGGTTACCTCTGTAAACTATTGCGTTCCTGTTTAAATCCGGATCAGTGGTATCAGAGCGGTCTGCTTTTTCTCGGTTTTTATTTGCATGTCCCCGACGAGGTCAGGATATAAGGAGTTAGGGCTTGAACTGGTCGA
>APFE031661363.1:107353-136466 GCA_000404065.3 Pinus taeda
TTTCATCTTCTAAGGGTCGGTTTTGGAATGTGAAGGGTTTTCCATTGTTTCTCAATAATAAATAGGCCTTCAAGCCTCATTGTAACACAAGTTTGGAACAGTTCAGAGACATGTAGCCACACATCTCTTCTCAGAGATAAGCTACCATCGTCCTAGCTAGTTTATTTCCAATTCTGGTTGTAAGCATATTTCGGTATTTGCCATTAATGAAATGGAGCATTATTTCCACTGCATCTCTTTATTTATGGTTATCGCATCTCTGTATTTATGGTTACCTCTGTAAACTATTGCGTTCCTGTTTAAATCCGGATCAGGAGAGCTATTTCCATTCATGCATATGTTTATGATATTGAGTTGGTCATTTCGACTTCTTGAGCACGCTGGTTGTTTAACCAGTCTGCAGCACTGTTTAGTGCACCGAGTGTCTCCGTTTAGAGATCTCACCCTCAGCCCTGGGGGACTTTGAGTGCTTGCTCAGGTGAGGTTCTCCCATCATTATTTTGGCTCAAGACGAAAGCATCATCCTCTAGGACAACGTTATTGCTACAACAGCATAATACTGTGTTGTAGGCTATTGCCGTGGAGACTCCACAACACCACTTCCATTGCTTCTTTTTCAGAGGCAGAGTCTTTCTTTCCTTTGGAGGATCAGAGTGGAAGACATTGGATCTGATTTGTAGATCTTAGCATCAGGCTAATGTGTTCTTCATGGTATACTATGCAGTTCTTTCCCCAGATCTGCATTATTGCTGAAGGAGCAGCGTTCCAGGTTTTTTGGCATCATTTTGGAGCTAGATCTCTGATGTGAAGGAAGCCTCCTTGCATCAAGGGTGATCCTTGGATTGGCCAACCAATACAAGTATATTTCTGATCTGATACATTTACTAAAGTTTTTGCTTCAAAAATTATGAATCATTCTACAGATTTGCTGTAGTAAAACTCAGGTCTGCTCCGACATTTTCATGTATTACTAAAATCCCCAAGGGGAATGTAATAAAGAGCCCTTTGGGAATTTTGTTTCATTATAGATATCTGTTTTCATGTATTTAGCAGTTTCAGATCTGTAATATAATATAAATAAGCTTCAGCCTCCTGGGAATAACTCTGAAGGGTTTCTGAGTCATTCTCTTGTCTTGCAGCACCTTAATCTTGAGGGATTTTCTATGGAAAACTGTTGTTTAACATTGCTTAATGCCTATTCCATGTTCCTAAACTCATTATATGATTGTTCATACTGTTTTACATCTTATAAATTTAGAAAATACGCTTCCCTTGCTTCAGTAAATTTCTGCATACTCAAAGTCATGGGAAATCAGGGTTTTTCTTGAGTAGTCGGGAAGGAGGAACTGTTTAACTTAGTAAAATGCCTTTTTTGTTTCCAAAATTAGACATGTATATCCCTCTTGACCTATTCTAACATCTTCCAAAACCTTGACCCTTCATTTGACGCATATTTTCTTGTACACTCATTTTAGGGCCAAAATCATCACTTTTCTCCACCTTTTTGCCCATAAAAGCTGAGTAAAGGTTTCTGTAGTATTTTTAGTGGGTTTCTAAGTGTTTTTAGACACCTTTTATGATAGGTGAAGCCAAATTTCTTGAAAAATGTGTTTTTCAGGCATGATTTGCTGAGAAATCCATTTTCGGGATATTACAATGGTATCAGAGCATAGTTCTGGCTCAACCTGTGGAGTTAGTTATCTATGAAAAATATGGGGATCTCAAAATAGTCTGAAAAGAATTCACCAGCCTTTAGTAGGCAAAATAGGATCACAATGCCTACATTCTTACCGCCATTACTAAATGAGAAAGGGAGGCAGCATGATCATATACCCTTTGGAGACTATTTCCGTAAGTGGCAGTCCATGGGGGAAGAATTCAGAGTAGCTTTCCATTTCAAAGATTACTGTCAGCTCAAGTAGGATGAAAGTGAATGGAACAATGGGGGATTTAGCATGTAGAGTTCAAAGTTGCAGAATACCACTAGGAGGTCACCTTTTCCCATGTATGAGGGATCCACTGATCCCTGTGAGTCCAAGCCCAAGAAGATAAGAGCATTGAAAAAGATGAGTTTATTCTCATCTATTTTAAAATCCAGAGAAGATGCATCCACCTTTGAGGAGGTTAAGAAGATTAAAGAAAAAGAAGAGGAAGTACCATGCACTTCCTATTCTCATCAAGAAGAAGATATTGAGCATGGAAGATATTTGGATCATGAGATTCTCAGTGATTAGCTTCTTGAGTATAGATCTCAACCTAGAGCCTTTAGGGAGACTCTAGATTTTCCTCATTTCATCCAACTAAAGGAAGAGAAGAGGCCATGCAGTAGAAAAGAAATCAAAGGCAATAGAATTTTGTTGTCTACCTTTGATGGGTCATCTAATGCAAGAACTTGGGTAGAAAGTTGGAGGCATTTTTCCTACTACATCCTGTAGCAGGGAAAGAAGCTATTGAAATCTCAGTGCTGCACTTGGAGGGTGAAGCCTATGATTGATGGTGCAGCCACTTGAGCCATGCAAGGGTGAAGACTTGTGTAGAGTTCACTCAAAGTTTGATCCAAACCTTTGATGGAGAAAGAACAAAGCAAGAAGAGATCACATCACCTCTTGAGGAGGCTTGTGATAACGTTGTCACACTTAGGGAAGAGCAGCCACATGCATCAATAGTTGGGGCAGCCAACACTTTTGAGGAAGGGACTCTTGTAGCCCTACAAGAAGTTCCAAATGCACGTCAAGGTATGAAGAGATTTCCACATTCCATTATTGCAACAAATTCTTTTGGAGATTTACTTTTGCATAAACAAGAGTCAAATCTCATTGCTATTATAGAGCAGCTTGGTTGCACTACGCTGTGAAACATGGAAACACTCAAGAAGGAATGAAGCCATCATTCTCATGAGCCATTGTTGGATTGTACATCACATTGGAGGTTGGGGTTTAAAGCCTTGAAATTGATGGTAGACATCCTGGAGTAAGAAACCTTTTCTCCCTTCAAGATGACACTTTCTCAATGAGCTCTTCTCAGCTCAAAGAGGAACTTCTACTTTCAGATCCAAGACCTCATTAGTTTTGGAAGACTATGGATGAAAGGGAGGTCTCAAGGAGAGATCTCATTGGAGATGCACTTCAACACACCATGGAATGCAATGCTTTTCTTCCCTTCTCACAAGAGCAAATAGAAGATGGAGGACATCTTAGGATGAATAACATCTCTCATGCTTGTGTTGGACATCCCTTGAGCCATACACATCATGATGGGAGGTTTTTGCCTACCACCTATTTGATTCTTGATAGGGTCTCATTGATGCTTGAGAAGCTTACATTTCAAACTCCCATAAAGTGCAAAGACAGGAATTTGATTTGGGAGGATGGTAGCCCTCATGGGAGGAGTACTATGGTAAGGAGAAGAAGGAGGCATCCATAGGTGATTGAGTGGATGTGGTTGATGAGCAAGGAACTAGGAGGCTACTTACAGATCTATGATACAGGGCAGTAGGAGGGTTGGCTACGCTGGTTACTCTTGAAAGAGTTTGGCCATCACTTGGAAAACACTCTTCCTAAGAATGGGAGGATGGAGAAAATATGGCAGGATACTTGCATCATTGAGCAACATAGAGAATGGATGCATGATGTTGATGTGTCTTCATCACATGAGATGTATGATGGAAGTATGAGGAGGCAACAAATACTTTGTTGCTTTGCTTGAGAGAGCAAGGGTATATTTGCTCTCACACTTTGTATGATGTTGTAGGAGGAGGGGATGGCACTATCTCCTTAATCTTTGATGATGATTGGGAAGCACTTCCATCTTGGGAAGTATTCCACATTTGCTACAACATTATTGGAAGAATCGTTAACAAGGAGCATGTCAAAGAACATAGGTTGTATATTGATAGGAGCTTATTTGCATAAGCTCACAGTGTTGTCACCTTGGAGTAAAGCCTTATGGATGAATTGTGCCCAAAAGAGATATGGTGGATCCATAACCCATAAGTCCTAGGATCACTTCATATTTGTTGCTCTTGATGAACAAAGAGGAGGTAATGAGGATAGAGACATCTATGGCATATTCTTCTTGACTTGGGTTTTCAAGCATAAGGAGGATTATCTTTTTGCAGCACATGGTTCATTCTTCTTCATAGCATGCCAAAACACTATGAAGGACTCATGTATGGACCCATGTACCATCTTACTTCCAACATATGGTGAGAAGCTTGTTGATGCGTTCATTGATTTGCACACTCTTACCATTCTTATGCAGAGCATTGCTTCACAAGAGGGCAAGCTTGTCAAATTGCTCCATGAATTGTATTGGGCCAATCTACATGATGGAGGCAGCCATCTCTTTTGTGGCCTTGGGCAAATGTTTATCACCACATGTATGTTCAGTTGCTGACATGCATGATTAACCATGTAAAAAGAAACATTTTTCCATGTACTTTTATCAAACAGCAACTTGCAAAACTGCGTTGTCACTACGGGGAAAGCTGTTGATACCTTCTTGCATCACTTGTAACCTTAAACATTTTCTTTATTTTTCTGCTGATCATGTCTTCATTTGCTGATATAGATCATATTTGTATGGGAGGCTTGATTATGAGGGAGACACATGAGCTGGATGTGTCCGTGAGTGGGAAAAATTCTCACAATATCTGCACTACATGTTCTAATGGGAGCATGAGAGGAGATATGGCCAGCACAGCCAAATGTTTGTTCTCTTTTGAGGTAGGCCATAAGATTTATATTCATCCATTTTACAGCCATGGGCAAGTTCTTGATCATGTATTATTGTTGTTACACTCAGCCATTTACTATCCTTTAGTAGATGTGATGAATCATGGACATTGCTTGCCATGTAATTTTCTGAAGTTGCAGTGGATGAGACTGCGTTGTATCCTTGTGAGAAATTGTTTGCATCATGTATCATCATGTAAAACCTTCAGAAAACCTCTCATTAGGATGTCCCATGATGACCATGTCCTATTCTTCATGGATGGATTGTTTTGGGCCAGCTTGTTCTTCATTGTTGGAGGAGCCTTCTTTGGAGGATTGTTCTTCACTTTGCCATTAGAGGGCAATAATTTTGCAGCCCAAGATCAGCATAAACTCTACACTTGCCATGAGTGGAGAGAAGGATAGCATGGGGTAAGCTATGATGCTTAAGTTCAGATTTTCAGCCCACCTTCATTATCAGAGCTTGAGGTGGAAGGAGATTTTCAGGAGTTGCCTTGTTGGGAGGTGGCTAATTTTGTTTGGATGATTGCTTGGGGGTGGAGGATCCACATAAGGGAGATGTTCCTCATTATATTCTAGACTCCATGCCTTGAGTGGTGATTCTTTAGTTCTATCCTTCCAGTTTCTTGGGGACAAGCAACATTTGGGTGGGGAGGATTGTAATGTTCCAAATTTTTCTTCAATAAATTGGAACATTAAATTTTGTCTAAACTCATTTAGGAGATGAATAATTGGGTAAGGAGGCCCAAAGACAATAAAAACATAAATAAAATCCCTCTAGTATGAAAAGGTATCAGCCATGGAACCAGATTTCACACCCTCATGTGTGAAAGGAGATATTTGCAAAGAGGTTTGACCAAGTCAACCAGTGCAGGGTATGAGTTAGAAAGCACTACATGACAACATAGGAGGGAAGCTTCTAGAGAAAGGGCCCATGAGGAGTCTCCAATTGCTATATAAATGGAGGGGAGGAGAGCTATTTCCATTCATGCATATTTTTATGATATTGAGTTGGTCATTTCGACTTCTTTAGCACGTTGGTTGTTTAACCAGTCTGCAACAATGTTCAGTGCACCGAGTGTCTCTGTTCGGAGATCTCACCCTTAACCCTAGGGGACTTCGAGTGCCTACTCCGGTGAGGTTGTCCCATCATTATTTTGGCTCAAGAAGGAAGAATCATCCTCCAGGACAGCGTTATTGTTGCAGCAGCATAATACTGTGTTGTAGGGTGTTGCCGTGGAGACTCCACAACACCACTTCCATTGCTTGTTTTTCAGAGGGGGAGCCTTTCTTTCCTTTGGAGGATCAGAGTGGAAGACATTGGATTTGATTTGTATATCTTGACATCAAGCCAATGTGTTCTTCATGGTATACTCCACATTTCTTTCCCCAGATCTGCATTATTGCTGAAGGAGTAGCATTCTAGGGTTTTTGGCATCATTTTGGAGCTAGATCTCTGATGTGAAGGAAGCCTCCTTGCATCAAGAGTGATCCTTGGATTGGTCAACCAATCCAAGTATATTTCTGATTTGATACATTTACTGAAGTTCTTGCTTCAGAAATTATGAATCATTCTATAGATCTGCTGTAGTAAAACTCAGGTCTGCTTCGGCATTTTCATGTATTGCTAAAATCCCCAAGGGGAATGTAATAAACAACCCTTTGGGCATTTGGTTTCATTATAGATGTCTGTTTTCATGTATTTATCAGTTGCAGATCTGTAATATAATATAAATAAGCTTCAGCCTCCTGGGAATAATGCTGAAGGGTTTCTGGGTCATTCTCTTGTCTTGCAGCACCTCAATCTTGAGGGATTGTCTATGTAAAACTATTCTTTTACCTTGCTTAATGCCTATTCCATGTTCCTAAACTCATTATATTATTTTTCATACTGTTTTACATCTTATACCTTTAAAAAATACGCTTCCCTTGCTTCAGTAAATTTCTGCATACTCAAAGTCATGGGAAATTGGGGTTTTTCTTGACTAGTTGGAAAGGAGGAACTATTTAACTTAGTAAAACGCATTTGTTTATTCTGAAATTAGACATGAATATCCATATTGACCTAATATAACATATTCCAGAACCTTGACCCTTCATTTTATGCATATTTTTTTATACACTCACTTTAGGGAAAAATCCTCACTTTTGCCCACCTTTTTGCCCATAAAAGATGAGTAAAGGTTGTTGCAGTATTTTTAGTGGGTTTCTGAGTGTTTTTAAACATGTTTTATGATATCTGAAGCCCAATTTCCTGAAAAATGAGTTTTCCAGGCATGATTTGCTAAGAAATCCATTTTCGGGATATTATTGGATGTAAATAATGTCAAAGGTATTCGAGAAGAAAAATTGGTTTGGGATGAGTTGAAGGGGCTCTTGAAGAATAATTACTTATCATAAAGGTAGTATGATGATAGACCTAAGGTGTTTTATGAGTTGTAAATGGGTTCTATGACAGATGATGAGTACACTAGCAGATTCTTGGAGTTATTGAGGTATTCCCACTATCTCAAGGAGGGGAAGGCTAAGATTCAGAGATTCATCTATGGATTTCAACCAACATATAGAGACTAGATTGATTTGGATGAGCCTATATTGTTAGATGACGACATCCATAAATTGAAGCATTGTTATGAGGAGTCAAAGCGAAAAGATGAGCCTAAACGTGACTTGAAGGGAAATGAGAAAGGAAAAGGAAAATGGCCACTGAAGTGGGGAAGACCTCAAGATTCAAGTGAGAAAGAAAATTTTGCTCCTTACAAGAAGTTGAGAGCAATTGAGAAGGGACATGTGTCACATCTTGGAGAGAAGCAAACTAGAGGTGATAGTAGAGCACCATTATAGTGTTGGATATGTGGCAAAGATCATCATAAGAAGGATTTTCCATTATACCAGGGAGGTAGGCCTCATATATGTAGTGCTAAGGAGGTACAGATAGTTGTGGATGTTGGTCATAGTATTCCTCATACCTATGCACTATGGAAAACAGGAAGGTGAGTCACCATTCATGTTTCATTGAGATGGATGGTAATCTTTGTGACCAAGTTATTTCTATTTTGATTGATCTTGGATATAATTATAGTCATGTTAATCCCGACCTGGTGGATAAGTGTGGCTTGAGAAAATAAGTGCATTTAGATTCTTGGTTGGTGTAGATGGCTACAGGTACGAAGACGAGAGTTCATCACTAAGTAAGATCTTGTTCATTTGAGTTGAATGGTATTCCTATAGTAGCACATTTGAATGTAGTACCATTGGGATTGTATAGAATGCTTATGGTTAAGGATTGGTTGTATCTTGATAGGACCAAGGTACATTTCTATGACAAGGCTATTGAGTGTTTGGATATAATGGAGAGAAGAAAATATTGCATGGGGAAGAAGAAGCCTACAACAATGAGGATGGTCATAGCTATGTAGGCTAACTGCAATTGCAAAAAAGGGTGTGTGATGTTTGCATTTCATATTTCTAGTGCCAAGGGTAAGGATGTTGAGGATTTATAAATATTCAATAGGTGCCCTGTATTGCAATAGTTTCAGGATGTGTTTCGAGCAGAGGTTCTAGTGTTGCCTCCACAGAGGGAAGTATACTTTTCTATTGAGTTGTTACCAGGGGAAACACTAGCATCAAAGGCACCTTATAATATGAGCATTGTGGAATTAAAATAGTTAAATTTGTAGCTAAAGGACATGCTTGACAAGGGATACATTAGGCTAAGTGTATCACCTTGGGGTGCACTAGTATTGTTCGTAAAGAAGAAGGACGGTTGATGAGCCTCATAAATGGGTAATTATATGGGCTCATTTGACCTCCTAACCTAGTCAAATAAACCATTCTCTTAGATTATTGTATGATTTTCTGATTATATTTATGCTTATAGGGTGAGTTGAATTAGTTATTATGCCATGTGGTCTAACATGTATTTAATGCAGATTATTGAGGTATTTTGAGGTCAAATTCAAGGATCTAGTGGTCAAACTACAACAATAACTCAAAGTAGATAGAGGAGAGGACTTATAAGAGGGAATCCCCCTCATTTATAGCTCCTCACTTTGAATTCCCCTTCATTTAGCTCAGAGTACAAGCAGTCGAATCATACAGTCGAAGGCAGCTGAGCAAGTGGAAGATGATTGATAGTTATCTCGAGTTTTGGGAGCCAAGTCTCCCTGATTTTAAGGAAGATGTTAGTAGCTTCATATGTATAAGTAGAGAGGCCTAGGGCCTCACTAGGGTCAAATTTTTTCTTGTGTAAAATCTGCTCAAATTTTGAGCTCTCTATTTTATGACAGTTTTATGTAATCTTGCTATTTTTTGATAATGAAGATGGAATCCTTTTTGAGCTAGCACTGAGTTACCTCAGAGGGCTGAAGCTCTTGGTGATCACCTAATCGTGCCTCCCAAATGGGAAGCTTTTGGACCTCAAAGCCTTCAATTACCTGTTAAGAAGGTGAGGGTACATCTCTCTCACCTATTCCACCTCCATCCACTTTGCCTTACTCTGTTTGCTACCTTTGCCTTACTATTTTCTATGTTGTGAACTCATTTCCATAGCTTATTTTTCATGTTTAGGATTTCTTATCACCATATAACCAATTTGAGCATCTAATAAGAGCAAGGACATGCTCATTTGGGGGCCTTGGACCCAGCAGATGTAGCTCAAGAGGGGTGAACTACCTCATCAGTTGTTGTGTTATATTATGTGATTTTATCTTGCCATGTTTTTTAGATTTAATGTGCTAAACAGTAAAATGAAATAATACTCGTTCACACATAAGACTCAAAAATTTACCAAAAACACTTTGTTTCAATTGCAAGACATGAGTTACAATTTACACATATAATTTAATGGAAATGAATACCTTGAACAACAAATACAAGTAGTTTCATTTTCAGATCACTTGGGTTGGAGCCCAATCCAAGCAGCCAAGCTTCTCTTTCCTTGTATTTGTATGCTTTTTTTTAGTTGTAGATTAGTTTGTTGTTAAATATATTTCTCTTATGATTAAGAATAGGTTGTTCTTGATGATTTAGTAGCTTGCTTCCATTTTTGCTTTCTGTAGCAGGTTAAGCAATGATTAGAGAAGATTAAGAAGGCTAGCAACAGTGCCTTGTCCTCTCTTCCTCCCTCTGGGACCATGATTTGAGGCAAAGACTCTCTTGCTGGCCCAAAAACACATATTTTCCTCATTCCTAAGACTTCTAGTGTTTGCAGCTCTCTAGTAGGTTGATAGTCCAGTTTTGCTCTACTTTAGATCTTCTTTATCATATTCACTTCCTAATTTTCAATAGTCCTTTTGCATGCTTTCCTTCCTTACATCATTTCCCATAATTTCCTTCTATACATCATAGTTTAGTCCATTTTAATGCAAAACTCTATTTTTCCTAGGATGCACTCATTTCATTGGTTGCTTGATTTTCTTGATTAACTATCAGTTTCTATGAAGCAGATCTCTTCCAACAGTATGCTAGCTTAGTAGAAATCACACCCTCCATCTTCTCCATGCCCTATAGGTTTCCCAAACCTCACCTCAATTCTGCCCTAGTTTCCTTCATTTTTCATAGAACTTCTTCTCCTCTCCTTGAGCAAACCCAATCATCTTTCTCTCTCCTGGTGATTCATGGTAGACCTTATGCACCCTAACACCTCATTCAAACCTTCATCCACCTTTTCCACCCACTTTCACACCCTCAAAAAAATGAAAATTTCTCTCGACCTCCTCCTGTAGGCCTCCTGTAGTTTCCTTGTTTTCCTCCTGTAGTTTTCATGTCTCCTCCTGTAGTTTTTCCTGTAGGATTTCTTTCAAAGGACGAACGTGGGAGAAGCCTCTAGAAGGCCACCTAAGACCTCCTAGGACCCATCCACACCATCCTACATCCTCCCAAGCTCCAAAAACACCCTCTAATGCCACCTGTTCGCTGCCACACTCACACACAATAAATTAGATGCATGTTAAATTCACATAAAAACACATAAAAATCCAAAAATATGTTTTTTTGCTTATTTACTTCCAGAAATAGCATGGTTAGATGTTTCTTACTTAATTGAGTAGGTAATGGCATTTCTTTCATGGTTTCCATAGTGTTTTTGGCAAAAGTAGAATTAGATTATTAATTAGGGTTTATTAGGTTTTGCTTTACATTATAGTCTTTCTCCCTTCTACAGTTAGAATAGCATCTGTAGAGTAATCTTTATTTCCTTTCATCACACATAGAACTTCTTCTAAAATCTATAGAAGCAGGCTTGAGCTCCTAGTGATCTCTTGCCAGCTAATCAAGTGACAACCTGCAGTGAGAACTGGTACTTATGCATATAACACCGATGCTTCCAAGTTTGTTATGAACTATTGGGTTGATAAAAGTAAAGCTGGTAGCCCAGGAGTTTCAGCATTCTTGTTGTAATACTAGCGCTCATCACTTTTTGGCACCATTTCCGGGGAAGTGTCAAAGTATTTTGTGATTACTTCTTTCTTCTATTTCCTATTACAACATTCTGCTAATAGTTTATTTCGACAAAAGTAGACTAGTCATTTCTTTTTTGTCAATTCTGCATTTCCTTGCTTTCCTTTTCGATTCTGCAAATTTCCATTCAGCAAGTTGATTTCAGCTCGTTAAAATTTTTTTTATTCGATCACAATTTCAGTTTCTACAGGCACTTTCAATGTGGGGAAAAGAAACAAAAAACCAACCAAAAATATTTCCTTTCATGCCTTGTAGGAGTAGAGATAACTTAGGAAAAATTTTTCCCAACACCCCCACTACTTCACACTGCCAACATTCTCTCTTCTTCGGTGGTTGCAATCAACAAGAACCCTTAGAGGAATATCTAGACATATTTAAAGAACCTATAGGGGAAGAAGAAGAAGAAAACATTCCTCTGGAGCCAATGGCTAAAAACAGAAATGCTAGGGGAAATAGAGAGAGAATAGAGGGTACCTTCCCTATTCAGGAGACCAATGGGGACATCAAAATGAACAATATAAGTCCTTCAGCCCTACATCACTTCCATGGTCAAACTACAAAAGATCTTGACACCTTCTTGTTCGAGTTTGCTATCATCTGTCGAACTTTTGACTATGCAAAAGATGAGAAAAAGTTGAAACTTTTCCCTTCTACTCTCAAGGACATAGCACTGCCCTGGTTCATGGGATTACTTAGAAATAGTATCACAACATGGGCTCAGATGTAGTATGCCTTTAACGAAAAGTATCGAGACTATTGTAGGTCAAAATATACTAAAGAAGAAATCTTCTGAATGACCATAGGAAGTGATGAGTCCCTAGAAGACTATGAAGAGAGGTTCCAACTCAGTTACAAAAGGGCTAGGTGTACACTTGACACTAAATCTCTGAAGTTGGTCTTGCTCAGGGGAATTCGGGAAGACCTTTTAGACACCCTCCATCTACTGGGCGGGGGAGACATCTACCAACTATCGTATGAGGACATAAATATTGTTTTTAAAAACCATTCTAGAGTAGCCAGAAAGAAAGGTAGGGGGAGTCAACCCATAGCCAGTACCTCTTCTTCCAATTCATCCATTAAACGTGAAATTGGAAACATGATGGAAGACTTCAAGAGTGAGATTCTGTAGACTCTTGCCATGCAAATGGATACCTTACATATTGAAAGAAAACAAGAGGAAGCAGAGAGGGCTTTCACCATTTTTTGCCCTAGATCCACCAAGATGCATCCTAGGAATGATGCCCATTGAACGATATAGAGATTTGTTCAGTCTGTGAATAAGATCATTCTACAAATAAGTTCCCTTCCTTGCCCAGACTTAAATTTTTATACCAAGGGGCCGAAGGAGTCACTGAACAGATCTATTACATAAACCAAAGGAGGCTGCATGGACCTAGACCATACTAGTAGGGGATGCAAGGAACGTCTTAGGCATACTACAACCCCAACCAAGTCACCTCCATACCTTCTTGGGGCTACCCTGCTCATCCTTCCTGGTCCACACCTCCTCCGTCGTCCTTCACATCTCAATATCATGCCCAACTAGCCACCCATTCATTTCAATCCTATGCTCAGCCACAAGCTCAATGGAATGCATCTCATCATGGGTGGAGGCTCCAATACAACTCTCTTCCCACTCTTCTTCCTCCACCACCTGCCCAACCACAACTGTTACCTTCTGCTCCACCAAGGCAACCCCAAATGCCTGCCCAGCCAAATCCAAACCCGAACAACAGACAGGCTCAGCAAGTGTATAGTGGGGAACCATTATGCCCAACTTATGCTGTGGAGATTCAAGAAATTAACTTCCGATCTGGGAAATTTCTCCTAGATAGCCAACATCCACCCAGGGAGGTTGAGGAAGATAAAGAGGAACGGGAACCTAAAGCAAATCCACCCTTTCCTAAGAGACTATCCATGACAATCTAGCCTACCCCAGAAGAGACTGAACTCCTAGGAGAATTGAAGCATTTATGTGTAAAGATACCACTTCTCTAAGCCATAAAAGATGTGCCTATATACAATAACTTGATTAAAGAGAAGTGATTTAGGCATCCAAGAAGGCACAAGAGAGATTCCCCAACCATGAATGTATTAGGACAAATGTCTGACCTGATGTTGGGGCAGATAAACTGTCCAAAATATATGGACCATGGAAGCCGAGTAGTTGATGTCAACATCAATGCAACAATGGTCCCACATACATTGATTGATCTGTGAGCTACCATTAATTTGATGACAAAGGACATAATGCTCAAACTTAACCTCTAAGGCTCCTTGAGGAAGACCACGACAGTGTTGTAGTTAGCAGACCACTCCATAGTGACCGTTGAGGGGATTGTGGAAGATGTGATGGTATCCATTGATTATTGGGAGTACCCTACTGATTTCTTAGTTCTCCAGCCAAAGGAAAAGCTCACTAGGTATCCTCTCATTCTGGGAAGACCCTGGTTGGCTACGGCTGATGCCTACATTAGCTGTCAAGCTGGGAACATGACCATAAAGAACGGGCACATGTCCAAGTAGTTAATCCTATATCCTCCTGCCCAACCCTTGATAGAACATGATCTACCTCTCTGGTTAGAGGAGGAGTATGAGGATGAAGTTTATTCTGCACCACTTTGTACATTAGAAATTTCCAAGGGGGAAAACTGCAAGATGACAATGACATGATTGAAAGTTTGATTCAAAATCCACCTCCTAGTGTATCACCATTAGAAGACATAGTAAGGGAAACCCAAAACAACCACTCAACTGATCTTTGTGTGGTTGACCCCACTTCTCTCCATGTTAGAAATATAGAGTTCGGCCTAGAAAGAACATTGAAAATAAATCCATCCCTATCTACTTCCCAGGAGAAGAAGTTATGTAGCATACTGAGAAAACATCTGGACGCCTTTGCTTGGAGTTATAAGGAGATGAATGGAGTGCACCCTTCAGTATGTACTCATCATATATAAATCAAGGAAGATTGCAACCCAATCAGGTTACCTCAAAGGAGGATGAACCCAGCACTTAAATATATTGTCAAGGAAAAACTGCAGAAACTGCTTGATTCCGGATTCATCTATCCGATCTCTAACAGTGAATGGGTCTCTACTTTGGTGCTAGTGCTAAAGAAAAATGGTAAGTGGAGAATCCGTGTCAACTATCAAGAATTGAACAAAGCCACTAAAAAAGACCATTTCCCTTTACCTTTCATAGACCAAGTGTTAGACGAGCTGGCAAGGAAAAAGTTTTTCTCCTTCCTAGATGGGTTTAGCGGGTACAATCAGGTTCATATCAGCCTGGAAGACCAAGATAAGACCACTTTCACTTGTCCTTAGGGTGCCTTCGCATACCGGGTCCTTCCTTTTGGTTTTTACAAAGCTCCAACCACTTTCCAAAGGGTGGTATTGAGTATATATTCTGAACTGGTTCATGATGCAGTAGAAATATACATGGATGATTTTACTCCTTGTGGCTTTGACTTTCAGGAAGCTTTTTCTAACCTAGGAAAAGTTCTAGATAAGTGTATTGATATGAACCTATCCCTTGGTCCGGTAAAATGTGAATTTTTGATGACTGGAGGGACCATGCTAGGTCATGCAATATCTCAACAAGGACTGCAGGTGGACCCCAACAAAATTGCCATCATCCAAAGGTCCCACCTCCTCAAAAGGTGAGAGATGTTAGAAGCTTCCTAGGCTTAGCTGGATATTATAGGAGATTCATTAAAGACTTCAACAAGTTAGCCTCTCCTTTGTTTGGCCTCCTAGGCAAAAAATGTTGAGTTCATATGGTCAAAAAATTGTCAAGAAGCCCTAGATACCTTGAAGAGCAAGCTAGTGACTGCCCCAATTCTTAGAGGCCCAAACTAGGCCCTACCCTTTCAAATTCACATAGATGCCTCGAACAAAGCAATAGGAGAAGCCTTAGGAAAAATTGATGAAAGGTTACCTTATGCCATATACTTTATAAGAAAAAACTTATCAAAGGCAGAGTTAAATTATACAGTGACCGAGAAGGAACTCCTAGTTGTTGTGCATTCCTTAAACAAATTCAAACATTATATCAGAGGCTATGAAACCATTTTGCACATTGATCATGCTACAATTAGATATATAATGAACAAACTAGATGTAAATGCTCGCATTATTAGATGGTTTCTTTTACTGCAGCAGTTTGATCTGACCATTATTGATAAGCCTGGTAAAGAGAATGGTGTTGCTGACTTTTTGTCTAGAGTAAATTTGCCTGCAAGTGAAGAATTAATGGTGGAAGACCAAATGCCAAATGAACACCTATTTTCTATATCAGTACTCTCTCCACGATTTGCTAATATAGCAAACTACTTTGCTTCAATATAGTTCCCACCACACCTATCCTCAAAAGAGAAGAGCAAGGTAGTAAGGAAAAGTGCCCCTTTCACCTGGATTGGAGGAAATCTCTTCAAACTTGGCCCAGATTAGATCTTGAGAAGATGTGTCAGGGAGGAGGAAGTCTTTGACATCCTCTTGACCTGTCATGACGGGCCTTGTGGAGGTCATTTTGCAGCAAAAATAACCGCCTTCAAGATATTTCAAGCAGGCTACTACTGGACCACTCTTCATCAGGATGTGAGGATATACACAAGCCAGTGTGATCGGTATCAGAGGATGGGGAAACCCACTCCAAAGGATGAAATTCCCATGCAACCTCAAGTTCCCTTTAAGCCATTTGAGAAGTGGGGCATGGACTTTGTGGGGCCTATCAACCCCCCTTCAAAGCAGACACAATACATCATTGTGTGCACCAACTACCTGACCAAGTGTACAGAGACAAAAGCAATCAAAGTAGCGACAGAGGAAGAAGTAGTTGAGTTCTTGAGGGAAAACATATTTTACAAGTTTGGGTATCTAAGACAGTTGGTCACAGACCAAGTCAGTCAGTTCACTTCCAACCTGATTGAAGACTTTCTCACACATCATAAGATCAAGTACAGGACTTCCACCCGTTACCATCCACAAGCCAATGGGCAAGTGGAGGTCACTAACAGAGCATTGGAAGGGATCCTAACCAAGGTAGTCAGCAGCAGTAGAAAAGACTAGGCAGATAGATTGGTTGAGGCCACCTGGGCCTACAAAACAACATCGAAGACCACCACCTAGTTCACACCCTATGAATTGGTCTATGGGAAGAAGGCTTTGCTATCAATAGAGTTTGAATTCAATACCCTAAGGATGGCAGCTCAACTGGACCTAGACCTCAGCCATGCACAGAAGGAGAGATTACTTCATCTCAATGGATTAGATGAATATAGATTGCAAGCCCTTCTCCATACAGAGGTAGCTAAACTTCAGAGAAAGATATGGCATGAAAGAAATAGCAGGAAAAAGAAATTCCAAGAGGGAGATTGGGCACTACTCTATGATTCAAGATACAAGGATTTGAAAGGCAAGCTGAGGACAAGATGGTTGGGACCCTACATTGTGGAGAAATGCAATGACAATGGTTCAGTTCTGATCAGAACCATTGATGATGAAGCCATCACCATTCTTGTCAATGAACATCGGTTGAAAGTCTATAAGAAACCCCTCTTCAAGCAAGAGTTTATTGAAGATTGAATAAAACAGTGATGGTAGTGGAGTATGTCTTAGCCTCCACTTCACCCACTCACTGAAGAAAAAAGAGAAAAATAAGGACTCAAGTGAAAAACTTCCATGAGGGGCTTCAGTCCCATCATTGGGTTGAAAACCTCTTATGAGGCGGCCCAGTGATGTCAAAAAAAAAATAAAGAGAAAAAAATGAATTCTTATTGCATTGCAGGTTTGCAGGACTGCAAGGAGTAGAAGAAGGTGCCAAGGGGACCCTGGCATTCATAGCAACATCCATCTCATCTTCTCCACACCTTCCTCCATCATTTTTGGCATCTCTTTCACCCCACTGTACCTCTTCTTCCAAAATTGTGTTTTCTACAGGAGGCTCTATGTTTTCTACTGGAGGCTCCTATAGGAATTACAGAGAGCCAAAAGTGTCTACATGAGGCAGTTTGAGGGACAAGTAAAGCTTCATGAGGAACCTATAATCCCTCTTACCATATTCAAACCTCCTTTCCATCATTTCCAAGCCTGCATCACACTCCAAGCATCATTATTATTTTTCTTTCTTTTCCAAGAAGAAACACAGAAAAATAATTTTTCAGTTTTGAAAAAAAAAAACAAAAATAAAAGGAGGAAAAGGAACCATTAACTTTACTTGAAGCTTACCTACTATCCCTCCATCCTTCATCTCCACCTCTGGAATCATTCTTGAGCTCGAAGCATAGGGAAATAGCTTAAATTTCAAGGGGAGAAGCAGCTACAGGAGCTCCTGTAGGAATTCCTATAGCAGTTGATCCCATAGAAGTATAGCACTAATAGCAAGGGACAACACATATGAAGGTTGAAAAGGCACATGTTGCTTAGCTCTAGTAAAATAAGAACCTGCAAAAACACACAACAACACATCAGCAAGTAGAGATAGCATGCAGGAAGGAAAATGAAGGCATGCAGCAGAGAAAGCCACAACACCTAACAGTTGATGGCAGCAAATACACTTGGATTATAGGTAGGCATCTAAGTTACTCCTCTATCTAAATTTTTTTAATTAGAAATCATACAAAGGCAATGAGATGGTTGAAATTGAAAGAGGGAAAGGTGGCCAGTTAACTTGGCCATCTTCATTTAGTTGACTCCAGATAACTGAGATATCACCCACACGTGCGCACAGTCAACTCAAGCAAAAAATGTGAAGGATAGGTAGTGGGAGGAAGAGTTAACTCCGATGCAGTAATGAGATGATGATTATGAGGGGGGTCATGATGAACAAGCAGGTGGGGACCAACGGTCCTAATATGGGCAACGTACACCTTGACAACTCAGCTCTCATAACCGAAAACAGCCATAAAAGGTAATGAGAACTCCTCCCCAATCATTGTCACCACCTTTTCTTCAGTTTCTCCTCGTAACTCAGTCACATAGTAGTCTCCTTATGCCCCCATAGCCTCATATCCACCATCCGCCATCGATTTCCGCCATATTATTTCTCTCGGAATTTTCTACAGGAGCACCTACAGGAAATCTACAGGAGGGACAACGGGCTTCTACAGGAGGGGCAATGAGTCATTTTGAAGGGAGGAAACGTGGTTTTTGGCATGAATTTCAGTATGAAGAGGTAGAGTTAATGAATTCCCTCTGTTTAATATCAAAATGTCAAAGATATAGTCTTAAATTGAAGATAAAATGAGTCTTTAAGAGGGTAGAAATACATAAAAAAAATATGTTTTGTTAAAAAAAAACAAACACAGTCCCCTCTGTTTTTCTATTTCACTCAAAATTCTTTGTCTCCACCTCCATATTTGGTTTGTCAAAAAGAGTACAAGTAGTATGATAGGGGGGTTTATGAGAAAGGAGCTCACTAACTCCACTAGACTCCATGCACATCTTCAAGTGGTGGAAATATTTACAAGGGCAAATTGGATGAATTTCTTTGAGAATTTTAGAGGGTTTGATGATGAAATTGCCCATGAATTTTCTCTCTCTCTAGTCCCTCACACAAGAACTCATGCTATTGTAACCATTAGAGGCATGTCCATTAAAATAACCCCTGAATTCATCAGTAGGGTCACTACCCTTCCTCTTGAGCTGCCTTGGAGTAAAGATGAGAAACAAATTGGCCAGGCTGCCAAGAAGAAATTTTTCCAAGATAATGAAACCCCTATTGAAGACAAAAATGGAATTAGGAGGGCTAGTATACCATATCCCTGGGATGAGTTTAGCTACCAAGTGATCAAATACATTTCTTATGAGGGGAGATACAACATTGTTTATGGATATCATTTCAGAATCCTCCAAGAATTGAGATATGGCATGGATACTCCAGGACATCAAAATTTTAGTATCCCTTACTTTCTCCTTCGATCCTTCATTGACTCCAGCACCAAAGTATAAGAAGGAAATTCATAGCAGCTAGCTCACCATGGCCTAATCGAGATCCTAGTAGAAGAAACTCTCCATACCCTTAAACTCCCTATAGCATGGGAAGTTTTAAGAAATATGGTCGCTGAGGATGACATCAAGTCATTAACCTATGATGTTAGTCCTGCTGTCAGTGAGGAGGGAGAACAGCAAGGAGGAGAAGATGAAGCTAGTGGTAACATAGCAGAGAAAGAGAGGAAGGAGGAAAGAAATGAAATAGAGGAGGGGAGAGTTGAAGAGACAAAACAGGAGGAAAAAGAGACAGAAGAGGGAGAGAAGGAGTCAAAGAGGGCAGAGCAAAGAGAAGAGTCCCCTGAAACTTTGGAAAGAGAGGCAACAACTGCCCTCACTACCCTCACTACACTAGTCAAGCAGAATCAGAAGAGGAAAATAAAAACCTCCATGTATTTTAGGGCAAGGAAGAGTACCAGAATTAAAACAGGTAAACCTTAGCCCTCACCAAAGACTCCTATTAGCACTGAAGATTCACCATCTACCAAGGTGAAAGAATCTCCTTTCACGACACCCATAACCTATGAAAGGAGGACTACAAGACCTTCTACATAGAAGGGAAAGAAAATTTTATAGGACCCCAAACTAGACCTACAGGAGGATAAAGAAATCCTACAGGAGACATTTTCCAAACTACAAGAGACACAAAAACTTGAGGCAAAGATAGGACAACTAGAAATGAAAGAGGAAACACAAGAGCTACAAGAACCTGACCCCCAGCCTAATCTTGACTCCTATTATAGACTACTTGAGGAAGGCAAGATAATCCCACAAAAATTTGCAATTCCATTGTTTTTCGAATTCGAAAAAGAGAGAGTGAGAACGCATAGGTGGATACAGATAGGTAAGTCCAAAGGAGTTTAGGATATTGGCCAAATGGAAAACAAACTCAGGGAAATGGGCAAGGAATTGAGTGCTCTTAGAGACAGAGAAGCCATTACAAGAAGCCACCTTGAGAATGAAAATGAATTACTAAGGAGGCAGCTGCAGGAGAAAGAGACTCATTTGGCATACATGGCCAGCTTATCCATAGAAGCATTACAATGTAGAACACTAGCCAAATCTTATGGCATCTATCTGAAGGATCAATGGCTTCAATTCAAAATAAAAGCTTTGGCACAAAGAGGCACAATGCCTTTCTAAGACTACAGGCAGTTCATGGATTTGTGCAACCAAAGCAACTCCGAGGAAAAAGCAAGGATGGCAGAGTTCTATCTACACAACATGGCCCTCACAAACTTGAATGTGTGGGACCCCAATGCTAAGTTAGGGATCTGCAATGAGTGGCCATGGCGTCATGGATGAACCATGAAGAATTTAGGGTCGAAGAAATGAAAAGATTGTTAATAGAAGAGTAGAATGAACCATTAATGGTAAGAGCTGAGCCATCAGATCCAATGGCACTCATCGACACACACAACCTACTTGACAATGACCCTTAGATTGCCCCTAAATATCTAGCCAATCAGGAACAAGGCATTGCACACTTTGAAGATATGCATAGGCTACTTGGGGATGACTATGTGCATGCATGCAAGAGAAGATGGAACACCCTACCCCACAACTTGTAGATCTGAGAATACCATTCCCCCATGAGGCTGAAGGAGGCATTGAGAAGAGTGCCAATGTACAAGAACTCCATGCAAAGGCTGAAGGTCAATTGGATTGGTCTCAAACTAAGTCCTCCACTCATATTAGGCATGCTGAAAGGCAGAAGAGAAGAAGAAGAGAAGGAGCAGTGGGAGGACATAGACAAAAAGGCAAGATTCTATGGAGAACATGAGAATACCATGTTAGAAGCTTGGAATGCTAGGGAGGCCACCAGGGCCATGAAAGACAAAGAGATTCACTAGGTTGCTCAGAGGATGAGAAACACCTTCAGTAGGGGGGTTATGATGAGCCTCATAAATGGGTAATCATATGGGCTCATTTTACCTCCTAACCTAGTCAAATCAACCATTCTCTTAGCTTATTATATGATTTTCTAATTATATTTATGCTTATAGGGTGAGTTGAGTTAGTTATTATGCCATGTGGTCTAACATGTATTTAATACAGATTATTAAGGGATTTTTAGGTCAAAGTCAAGGATCTAGTTGTCAAACTACAAAAATAACTCGAAGTAGATAGAGGAGAGGACTTATAGGAGGGAATCACCCTCATTTATTGCTCCTTACTTCGAATTCCCCTTCATTCAGCTCGGAGTACAAGCAGTCAAATCATGCACTAGAAGGCAACCGAGCAAGTGGAGGATGATTGATAGTTATCACGAGTTTTGGGAGCCAAGCCTCCTTGATTTTAAGGAAGATATTGGTAGCTTCAGATGTATAAGTAGAGAGGCCTAGGGCCTCACTAGGATCAAATTTTTTCTTGTGTAAACTCCGCTCAAATTTCGAGTTCTCTATTTTATGACAGTTTTATGTAATCTTGCTATTTTTTGATAATGAAGATGGAATCGTTTTCGAGCTAGCACTGAGTTACCTTAGAGGGCCGAATCTCTTGGTTTAAGGCCCAATTGAAGCAACCAAGCTTCTCTTTCCTTGTATTTGTATGCTTTACTTCAGTTGTAGATTAGTTTGTTGTTAGATATATTTCTCTAATGATTAAGAATATGTTGCTTTTGATGATTTAGTAGCTTGCTTCCATTTGTGCTTTCTGTAGTAGGTTAAGAAGTGATTAGAGAAGATTTAGAAGGCTAGCAACAATGCCTTGGCCTCTCTTCCTCCCTATCGGACCATGATTTGAGGCAAAGACTCTCTTGCTGCCCCAAAAACACAAATTTTCCTCATTCCTAGGACTTCTAGTGTTTGCAGCTCTCTAGTAGGTTGATAGTCTAGTTTTGCTCTACTTTAGATCTTCTTTATCATATTCACTTCCTAATTTTCAATAGTCCTTTTGCATGCTTTCCTTCCTTACAGCATTTCCCAGCATTCCCTTCTAAACATCATAGTTTAGGCCATTTTAATGCAAAACTTTGTTTTTCCTAGGATGCACTCATTTCATTGGTTGATTGATTTTCTTGATTTACTGTCAGTTTCTATGCAATGGATCTCTTCCAGAAATAGGCCAGCTTACCGTTAATCAAACCCTCCATCTACTCCATGCCCTATAGGTCTCCCAAACCTCACCTCAATTCTGCCCTAGTTTCCTTCATTTTTCGTAGAACTTCTTCCCCTCTCCTAGAAAAACCCCAATCATCTTTCTCTCTCCTGGTGATTCATGGTAGACCTTAGGTGCCCTAACACCTAATTACAACCTTCATCCACCTTTTCCACCCACTTTCATGCCGTCAAAACAACGAAAATTGCTCTCATCCTCCTCTTGTAGGCCTCCTGTAGTTTGCTTATTTTCCTCCTGTAGTTTTCCTGTGTCCTCATGTAGTTTTTCCTGTAGGATTTATTTCGAAGGCAAAGGGTGGGAAAAGGCTCTAGAAGGCCACCTAAGGCCTCCTAGGACCCATCCACACCATCCTAAATCCTCCCAAGCTCAAAACATGCCCTCTAACGCCACCTGTTTGCTGCCACACTCACACACAATTAATTAGATCCATGTTAAATTCACATAAAAACACATAAAAATCCAAAAATATGTTTTTTGATTATTTACTTCCATAAATAGAATGGTTATATATTTTTTATTTCCTTGAGTAGGTAATGGCATTTCTTTGATGGTTTCCATAGTGTTTTTGGCAAAAGTAGAATTAGTTTGTTAATTAGGGTTTACTAGGTTTTGCTTTACATTCGAGTCTTTCTCCCTTCTACAGTTAGAATAACAATTGGAGAGCAATATTTCTTTCCTTTCATCACACATAGAGCTTCTTCTAAAATCTATAGAAGTTGGCTTGAGCTCCTAGTGATCTCATATCGGCTGATTAAGTGACAACCTGCAATCAGAATTGGTACTTGTGCATATATCACCGACGCTTCCAAGTTTGTTACAAACTACCAGTTTGATAAAAGTAAAGTTTGTAGCCAAGGAGTTGTAGCATTCTTGCTACAATATTGGCACTCATTAATGGTACTCTTACATTCTGCAATGATTACAAGGAGCTGAACAAGTTGACGATCAAAAATAGCATCCATTGTTGAGGATTAACAACTTGTTTGATCAGTGGATGAGAGCAACAATGTTCTCAAAGATACATCTATGATCAGGATGCCATAAGGTATGAATCATATAAGAGGATATATATACAACTTACTTTAGGTATAGGTATGGGCATTATCAGTTTGTTGTAGTTCCAAATGGTTTGACAAATGCTCCAACTACTTTTATGTGTTTGATGAATAGTGTGTTGTGTCCTTATCTGGACAAGTTTTTTATTGTATTCATTGATGATATCTTGATATATTCTAAGAATGAGGAAGATCATGTCAAGAATTTAGCAGTAGTGTTGAGATTGATAAGAGAGAATCAATTATATTCTAAGCTTAGCAAGTGTAGTTTCTTTCAGATAGAAGTACACTACTTGGTACATATTGTTTCCAAGAATGACATAGCAATATATCTAGAGAAGATAAATTTTATCATGGAGTGGGAAGCTCCTAGAAATGTGGAGGAATTCAGATCATTCATGGGTTTAGCAGGTTACTACAGGAGGTTCATCAGCAACTTATCACACGTTGCATATCATATTACATCATTACAGAGGAAAGGTAAGAAGTTTCAATGGAAAAATTAGTGTGCATCCAGTTTTGAGCAGTTGAAGAAGATGTTGACAAATGCTCTAGTGTTAAATATTGTAGATCTATATAAAGAGTTTGTAGTATGTATGGATGCTTGTAAGAGAGGGCTTGGTGGAATCCTTATTGCAAGAGGGACAAGTGATATGTTGTGAGTCTAGGAAAATGAATGAGCATGCACAAAACTATGTGAATCATTATCTTGAGTTGGAATCTATTATTATTTCCTTGAAGATGTGGAGACATTATCTTCTTGGTAGGAGGTTTATGTTGATGAGTGATCACAATGGACTAAAATATCTATTTGACTAGCCGAATATGAATGCCAGGTAAGCTAGTTGGTTCGCTATACTTAGTAAGTTTGACTTTGAGATCAGGTACATTAAGGGAAACAAGAACAAGGTTGTGGATGCTCTCAGCAGTAAATTGTAGTTCAACAATGTTGCAGTAGTGAGCTCATATGGGATAGATCTGAATGATCAGATCTCGCAGTTATGAAAGTAGGATGATAGATATAGGGAGCTTATGCTAAGGTTACAGTAGGGTACAGGTGATCAAGATGTGGATTATCATCTTACAAAATATGGCTTGGTGATATTTAGGGACATGATCTATGTGCCAGATCACATTGAAATCAACAATCTTATCTTGAGGAAGTTTCATGCAAAACAATATTCAGGTCATCCAGGATGTTGGAAGACATTGTGAGAAGTGAATAATTTCTAATACTAGTTGAATCTGAAGAAGGAAGTGGAAAAGTGCATGGCGAGATGTTTGGAGTGTCAGAAAGTCAAAGCAGAGTGTAAGCATCCAGGTGGGTTTCTTTAGCCTATTTTGATTTGAGAGTGGAAATGGGAGGTCATATCCATGGATTTCATTACAAGTCTTCTGAGGAAATTGAGGCAGCATGATTCTATCATGGTTCCAGTAGACGGGTTGAGGAAGGTAACTAACTTTATTCCAGTGAAGACTACTTATTAAGCTAGTAAGGTAGCATGGGTCTTCAACAGGGAGATTGCGAGATTGCATGGTGTTCCTAAGAAGACTATGTCAGACAAGGATGCCAAGTTCACTTCCATGTTTTAGAAGGAGTTGTTTGTAGGATTGGGGACAGAGTTTCCCTTCAGTACAACTTATCATCCACATGCATATGGACAGACGGAGAGGGTTAAGAGAATATTGGAGGAAACATTGAGGATGTATGTCATGCATCAACAGAGGAGATGCTAGGAGTACCTTCCATTGGTTGAGTTTTCATACAAAAACAGTTATCATGAGTCACTGAGGATGAGTCCGCTTGAGGCAATGTATGGATGGAGTTGTAATTCTCCCATCAACTAGATTGATCCATTGAACATTGTAATTATTGGGTCAGACATGTTTCTAGACATGGAATAGGAAATGCAGGTTATAAAGAAGAATATAAAGGTAGATCAAGACAAGGAGAAAATTTATGTAAACCGACATAGGGAAATTAAGGAGTTTCAAGTTGGGGAGTATGTGTATTTGTGCATCAAGCCCAATAAAGTATCCTTGAGGATTGGATCATGTGTCAAGTTGGAACCATGATATTGTAGACCTTTTAAGATCCTTAAGAGGAATGGACTAGTGGCCTATAGACTTTCACTGCCTCTGACAATGAAAATCCATGATGTTTCTCATGTTTCATCGCTTAAAATATATGCAAAGAATGTTGATCATGTTATTGATTAGTCTATATGACAAGTGGAGTAAGAAGGAGAATTATAGTTGGAAGCCCAATGCATATTGTAGCAAAACATCTCATGCTCTGAAATAGATCACTCGAGTAGCTTAAAGTGCAGTGGAAGCAATTTGGGCCCAATGAAGCTACATGGGAGATATTTGATCAGATGCAAAATATGAATCCTTCATTGATTGTTGGTGAAGGAAATGAGTCTTGATATTTGCAGATATTTATGTATGGTTGTTATTGTAAATACCGTAATGAGAAAAGTTATAAAGCTCGAATATGGTATGCTTGTCTTGTTGTCATATTTTACATTACAATTTTTCTTTTGAGCAAGATGTTGTTGTAAATACTCCAATGAGTTGAGTTATAAATCTCTAGAGGAAGTATGTTTTTTCTATTAAGAATTTTTGTTGGTTCTAGGTGTGGTTTAACACCAAAGACAATGTTCTCCTTGGGGGGGGGGGTCTATAACAACCCAAGGTTAAAAGTTAATGTAATAAAAGTTAATAAAGGTAAAATAAGACCATGCAAAAGGGACACTTATTCCAATCTAAATGTTGTGAAAAATATCCTAGTTTGCATCACTTTTTGTGTTTTATGGCTAAGGGGAAGTTGGAAAAGGCAATGGCTAAGGCGTTGGAAAGGAAAAAAGGTATTTTTGGCACAACATTTATGAAAATAGTGGAAATTAGGAGAATAAGAAGGTGAAAGGTCACATGTTTCATGTGAGGAGGAAAATGAAGGAAAATAATGGAAAAATGAAGAAATTAGAGGCCTCATCAATAAGAAGACCTCAGAGCATTAGCTGGTAAATTTTACTCACCTTTTGTTAGTTTAGTGTTAGAATTTGTCTCAGAGAGGAGAAAGCACCCAGAAGAGAAAGAGAGTAAGAAAATAAGGAAAGGAGAGGAAAAGAAAAGAAGGATAAGGAAATCAAAGCAAGGCAAGGATCAAGCAGCTTCAGTGAGATTAGATGTAGGTAACAGATTGCATGTGTGATTTCCTATCTGGTTTTGACATGCATGGCACATACATGATGGTATATGGTTATTTTGCTGCCATTGGCATGGATTTTTTCAGGATTCGACAGTCGATTTTACAATAGCCTTGTGTTTTCTGGATAGCCATGGTGTGATGGGATCATTCTTGGTTTGAGCTTTGGATTGTCAGATGGTTTTGCAATCTATGGTGAGGCAGTCTCAGGAAAATTCCCAAAGGCCTAGGAATCCTTGGACCAGTAATGGAGGGATACACAGTAAGTCTAAGTGTGGAGATGGGAAAATTTCTCAAGGATGGTGAAGAAATTTTGAGGCATCCAAGCTCAGCTTGTTTTTGAGATCTCAACACCGGTCTAGGTCTGATCACAGTATGGAGACGGTCGAGGTAGTTTAAAATCTGGATTCCCTTTGTTGTCTTTGGACTGGTTTATCCCATGAGATTCCACATTCATACTTGGAATATGGCATGAATGTGATTGGATGAAAGAAAGATCTGGTTCAACCAATCTATGGTCGGGTGGAACGTGGAATTCCCAAACTTGGTTGGTAATTTCCTATGGTTAATAAAAGCTAATTTTCTCTTGATTTTGGTAAGGAAATGTACTAGTCATTATGTGGCTTTAATGTTTGTTGTATTATGGTTATTTGTTGGTTATAAGCATGGTTATATGGAAGATATCAATTATGGCTCTATTCATGTTTTTACTTGTAACTAAATAGATAATGAATGTAAGACCTAATTGATGTTATGACAACTAATGTGAGAAGGTAGAGACCATTATTTTTAAACTTAGTTAAGAATTGAGTCCTTATGTTCAGACTTGCATTCATGAACTGTAGGTGGCATATCTACCAAGTGTTTGACATAATGTCATTCCTAGTTGTGGATTTTCAGGTCAAGTCCTAGTTCCACTTTTTGGTTTACAAGTATTGTATTCATGTATTTTGTTTTGTAAGTTTCATATATTTTTTGGCAGAGGATAAACCCCAACCCTGGAAGGTATCCTTAATTATCATAGTGGCTGGCACAACACTCACAAAAAAATGTAATAGTCACACTTATGCAGGCCTATCAGAGCAACTCGGAATCGATAGCTACATGGAGGCCCTAGAGAGGGATCGACTAGGGATCTATGTTAGGGAAAATGTGAGTTGTCTTAGTAGTTGGACACCTGGAGTGGTTGGGTTATTCTCGGAGGTCTTGTGGCAGCAGAGGGCAGTCAGTAAGGTCTTACTGTTTTGACTCCATTTCCTTAAGGTCATCTAGGAGGTTGAGTCATCATAGTAACCCCTCATCTCATGTTTACCCCAAGTAAGCTGGTGAAAGTGGGTAGATTCCAAGAGGAGGCGAAGTTACAAAAAAATTAAGTGCACACCCTATTCTGTTAAGGAATTCCTGGGCTCTTTTGAAACATAATTTTTTGGAGTATATTTCAGTGATAAAATTGAAAATTATTTTTAGGTTTGTAAGTAGTAATTTCCTAATGGCATGTATATATAAATTTATATATATTTTCGAAATATATGTTCGTTTAAAATTTCATTAAAGAAAATTAATGATAAATATTAATTTAATTTATTTTTTTTTTTTTTTTTTTTTTTTTTTTTTTTTTTTTTTTTTTTTTTTTTTTTTTCTGAAAGTTTAACCTAGAATTTACATATAGTTAAAGTTCACTCTAATATCATATGTAACAACCGGAAATAAAAAAAAGAAACCAATTATATCCATTTATATGATTAATAATCAACACAAAACTATTCAACTAGTTGGCAAAAAAAAAATTGAAAACCATGAGCAAATAAGACCTACCTATAGCGATGATATACCTTGTGACTCTAGAGTTGTAACGCTATTCAGATCTTGTTGACTACAGCAAAGTTTTTGGGGATGAATCTCAACCCAATCATAGGCTTAGTTGCACATAATATTTCTATAGCTAACCACGCTTAGGCCCTCAATAAACTACTACTGTCAGGGAATCCTTTATCTCACAACACCTTCCTTCCAAAGGAATGAATAATGATTCTAATCCCATTTTCTTCCATTAAATAGAAAAATTAGTTCCAAAAATGGAAATTGATTGAAAAGGGATTCGCATACTCACAATCCATGTGTCAACATGCTAACTTTTATTTCTTTGTTTCAATTTTTAGTTAATTCAATATTTCTCTCACTACTACATTTGGACAAAACTTCCAATAGTGGAATTAGAAGGAATGAATAAAATCTAAAAAAGTATGGGAAGTTAAACATATTTTTTGTTTTTTGTTTTAAAACTTGATGCCTGAGAAATATCTGACGGGAGTTCTTTAAAGGTAGAATATTCGATAGAATTTCCTATCCCATCAATTATATGACATTTTTCCTATAATACCTCCTGTCATTGAATATCTGATGGGTGTTATTTTACTTTTAGATATTAACATTATATCCAATACAAAAATTTGTTTTCCAATTTTTGACAAATGGAAAATAGTTATTACATAATGTTTAATTCCACCATTAATGGTTTTTCGTGCTGACAACATCTAATATGGGACC
>APFE031661363.1:136858-154929 GCA_000404065.3 Pinus taeda
GTTGAGTTAGGGGTTAATTACTTTATGGGCTTATAGATAAGCGATTATATTTTAAGGGTTTAGTGGTTAGGGGTTAAGGGATTAGGGGTTAGGGGTTTGAGGGCTTAGGGCAATGGGGTTAACGTGTTAGGGGGTTAATGTATGTTTATGGGGTTGATTTGGACCTAAAGGATTTAGAGGTTAATCATGGGTGTTTATGGAACATTCTTAATAATTTTTTAAAGTATATTATGCAGAATATGTCATTAAGGAAGAATGTGGCATTATAATGATGAATGCGAAATAGGATCAATATGTTTTTTTCCATTACGGTCATGACTATATATCTTAGAAAGTCTCTCACTTCCTACATGTCAAGAAAAGTAACATCTTTCTTATATTTTTTCAACATATTCTTAAATATATTTATAAATTTCACAAGAATCACCATTGATGTGCTGTGTTTGTTTCTTGGTCTCACCTAAGTTCTCTTTCTCTTTGTCTTTTTTTCCTTATATATTATATTTTTAAACTGGTGTTATATCAATGTTTCAATATTTCTATATATACTAATATTAATTTATTGATTGTAATTGTATAGTGTTATAGACCACTTTGTCATATCAACCCAAAAGGCATGGAAATCAGATTAATAAATATCCATGAACATTTTGTCATTATCCCTTCACAAATCCCTAAGCACGACCTTTCCAAAAAGTCTGAGTTTCTAGGAAAAATTACTTGAAAACATTTTTTTTAGCCCCAACACACCTTGCTTCCTTGGACACTTGGGTTCAATATTGGTTGCATGCTTTTCCACCTATGCTGGACAACACCTGTTGCTCCCTTCTGCAGATGCATTGATTCTAGAAATTTAGGAAAATTAAAAATAATTCTGAAGCTTCCTCTTCTAAAAGCTTCCAAAGTTGTTTTAACTACTTACCATGGATAAAGAGATCAAATATTATCTCATCCTATCTTCGGTACTTCACCTCTTATCCATTGAGTTGGTCCTCCCATGATATGTGGATCTCAATCTCGTAATGGTAATTCCTAAACTACCACACTTCTCTTATAAATTTACTGTCACCCAAAGCATTAGGGTTGGGTTTTGGAGATTGCTAGTGACCTCATCCTGTTTATTTGAATCTAAAGGAGTCATCACACTCATGCATTAGGGTTGATCTTGAGGTGTGCTTTGTGACAAGGAAGGATAAGTCAACTTGGGAAGACATCTACAAAGTTAGCTATTATTTATGGTTGTAAACTCTCTCCTATTTATATTAATACAAAGATGATTTTATTTTACTATATTTATTATGTCATGTTTTCACTCATGTATTTCAATGCCATGTTGATCAATTGAATAGAGATATTATACTATTCTACATAGATTTTGTGGATCCTTCACTTGTTTTAGTCATGCGTGCATGTTTTAATTATAGCACTTGGAGCTGGAGCTGTAACTTACAAGAAATGAGGAAAGGAAATATTCCTACAGATTCCAGGTAGGCTTCTTTCCCATTCTCTAATTTATTTAAGGAAAACTTGAATATTTTTTTGTTCTATTGTTCTATATTAGGCCACTAGATCTAAGAAATTCACCTTTGTCCACAGTCGTGAAAATTTCGTATAACAAATTGGAGACTCCACTGAGGATCGATTTTCCCTTAGTGGTTTCCTTGACCTTAGAACTTTTTTACCTCTCAAAGGGAACTTGAATGACTCATTTAGACATTGACTAACCTTAGAAAAATAATTTTTTAAGCTTGGTTGCATCTAACACATTCCCTATTCTAATACAGAGTGCTTCAGCACAACTGCCCCTTCATTGTGCTTGCATTGTAGTGCACTTTTTCCTGTGATGCGCATCTACTCATTCCCTGCACCTACACAGTAGTTCACTTTCTCCTATGTTGATTCCTTATATCTACAATGCAGTGCACTTTCTCCTATTCTATATCTGCACTACAATTCACTGGTGTCCCTAGTGCACTTGTGTTGATCCCCTAGAATGAAAAAAAAATACTTTCTTTCCTTTCTCTTTAATCTTCTTTGGTTCAAAAAACTTTATTGAATCTTTGAGTTTATCATTGTTTCTGCAAATCCAATCCCCTGTGTGAAATTTCAAGTTTTTTCTTTCATTTGTGCAAAACAATTTCCCCATAAATCACTGAATTGTGTATGAGTGTTAATCACATTTGAGTGTCATCACCTTTCTATAAGGATTTGTTTCATTTTTTACTTCTTCCTGTCAATTCAAGTTTGTATGTGTATATTTATTTTTGAATTTGAAAAGTAAAATTTACATTACAGTTAAAGTCTGTGTGGTTTCTCTTCATCAACAATCAAGTTTCATTCATATGTTTCTTTTCATTTGAGACATTAAAATAAAAGAAAATAAGAAACATTATTTACATTACATATAGGGATTTGATTTTGATTGGAATAGTGAAGTTGAGGAGATAAATTGTTCTATCACTTCTTTGTTGCATTGTTGATTGATTTCTTCTTCCTGTACTTAGTTAGCGCTTTCATTCTTAAAGGGAAAAAAATGAGTTATTTTTGTCATATTAGTTGCATCGTAGGTGTATTCAGGTGACATCGATTCTTGAGCCTTGAAATCAAAACACAATTCAAGGTAAAATGTAAAATTCACTGAATTAACCTAAGGCACATTTGAAACTTAATGACCCACATAGAGGTCTAGGCTAGAGAGTTGTTCCAGTGTCTTTAAATGTAGGAGCTGTTTGTTTGTCAACATTACATTCCGGGGGTGATATCTTATTCCACGTATGTAAGTGTATTAGATTGTTCTCCACGTACCTTCAGGTATATCAGATGGCATGCCATGCATGATAAGTATATGGGAACTCTCTCATTGAACATTTATGCATTAGACAACACTACCACGGGATGTGCTTCCATGTACTTACAAGTATATTTTGGAAGTTCCCACTAGGCTACTATCCCAAACATATGTAAATCCTTGGTTTACCAAGGTGGTATATTGCAGTTCACAAGGACCTGGCAATACGTTTTTCCTAGTTTACCCCATTTTATTTTTATTTTTTGACTTTAATTTATAAAATAAATTAATTAACAATGGAACAACATCCTCCCTATGCAACAACTATTTAGTGGATCTTAGGTTGAGGCTAATGGAAATAATTCTTGAGTCTACTAGTCAAGGAAACCACTCTGACAAGAATCCTAGTCCTTTTCCTCCTTTTGGAAATATTGGTGCTCCTTATATGGCAATGTTGTCCCTTTTCGGATTTGCCATTGGTTTTCTAGTTTGGTTATTTTTGACTCATATGGTTATGAATGTCCAAAATTCTCCTCAACCAAGTTCTCCTCCACCTAAACAATATCAACCTCAATTTTGATCCTAAAGTTGACCCTTTACCTTCTTCACATGTTTTTTCTTCAACCTTTTCTTCCTCCTCACCTAGTGATATTATTAATTGTAGCAACTAGGAGCCTAAGAATAAGAAGAAAATGTTGATGAAGAAGCCAAATAAGCAAGGGAGGAACTAAGAAACCATTAGTACGAATGAAACTAGTATGGAGAAACCTTCCAATCAGCCCCACAAAGTTAAATTCCCTTGCAAGTTATGTAAGGGTGACCACCTTCTTAGAGATTGTCCTAGTATTCCCAAGGTATTAGAAGTGTTGTCCATAGGCTCATATCAACCTTTATCATTAGCTTTTGGAGATCATTCTAGTGATAAACCTTCAACTAGCGCTAACAAGGCCCATAGGATTAAGGGTAAAGATAATTTTCCCTATAGGTTATCTGAAGGAAATCATCCTATTCACCTTTATACTTATATGAATGAAGCCTCAAAAGTGTTGGAAAACATTACATCTTCTTGGCCTCATCTTCTGGCTAGTTATCGAAAGCTTTGTTCCAATCCTCCACTAGTTGATGAAGTGATTGATCAGAATCTGAATCTAGTTAGTCCCACTTTCTCTCAATGTGAATCCCATGAGTATGTTCCCAACCCAACATTAGCTGAGAAAATGTTATAGTTTATTCCACCTTCCGTTGATCATTCTTTTCTTATGGAGAGTGAGTCTCGTACCTCTTAGGTTCTTCACATTTATTTAGGTTCCAATGAACTAGGGGGGAATACTCTCATTCCCAAGACACAGGAGGAAATCCTCACATTCCCATGACATAGGGGGTAAATCATAATGTTCCCATAGCACAAGGGAGAAAGGGGCAATTATCACGTTTCCACAACACCCCCTCCAAGTAGTATGGTCACTTCATTTGATTGGAGCCATCTAACAAGATATTGTCTTCCTCTTTACATGCCCTTCAAAATCATAGTACATGCTTAAAATATTCCCGTAGCTAGAATAGTCATAGATGAAGGTGAATCTGTTATTATTTTTTCCTCAATTTCTTGGAAATATCTAGGCTCTCTACAACTTATTCCTGTTACCCATAATTTATTTGCTTTTAACATAGGAATTTGTTAACCATTATGGATCCTTCCTTAGTTTCCTATTACTTTGGGAGGAAAGATTGACTATATCAATGTGATAGTAGTCCAAGGCCCTTTGGATTTTAATTTACTCCTTGGGTGTGACTATGTTTATGACATGGGAGCTCTTGTCTCTTCACTCTTTCATGTGATGTGTTTCCCGCATGAAGGAAGAATCCTGACCATTGACCAACTTTTGTTCGTTGGTCCTAATTTGACTCCCGATCAACTTGCCTTCTTAAATGGTTATTATATGCATGTGGTATCTCCCTTGCCACATATTAATTATTTGACAACCTATCCCATGCCCATACCTACTGATGAAGACGAGTGTTTCACTGTTTTCTCAACTTCTTTTGACCTAGATCCAGCAAGTGATATGGTAAATCATTTACTAGGGGAATTAATGTTTGATATTTCCATTGGATATTCTGATACATTCTAGAGCGTTATCCCATATGCTCAGGACCTCTTAGAAACCATGGAATTTTGGGGGCCATGATCTGATCCTCGGATTATAGTTATTTTTCTTGTGTCAAGCTTGCTAAAAAATGAAACAAGGTTCCTGGAGCAGTGATCCTTTTCTTGTGTCAAGCTCATTAAAAAATGTAACAAATTCCCTTGATAATAGTTATTTTCATGTGTTAAGATCATTTAAAAATGAAATAGATTCCCTTCTAATTCAAGTCTTTGATTAGATCTTGTAAATTCCCAGTCAAGTCTTTCACTTGATCTCTTAAATGAACCACCATTTCATCCACCTGTTAGCAACTAGTAGTTTACTTAGATGAATGAAATGAAGCTTGGGGGGCATGTCCCTAGAATCATGTTATTATTGTGGGGGCATGAAAACTTATATCAAACATATTTTCCCTTTGTTTCAAGCTTGTGTAAAAAAGAAACCACTCTCAAGCATAGTTTTTCCTTGTTTCAATCTTGTGTAAAAATGAAGCCAATCTCATGCATAGTTTCCCATGTTTCGAGTTTGTGTAAAAATGAACCAATTCTCATCCTATCATTTGTGATTGCTATTTTTATCAGCTTGTTTATTCTAGTTGAGCCTTGGTTTTCTCATTCTTAGCTGTTCATACACTTTCACTTGTTATTTTACCCTTTCCCGAGGATCCACTCCAATGAGTGATATTATTAGCCAACCTTTTGACCTTTTCGTGTTTGGAGTAGTTCCATCATGACTAGGACTAGTTCTCATCCTTTATAAAAGTTGAACCTCTAGGATCATTTATCTTTCAGCTCTTTTCAAACTCCCAAAACATGAAAAGATTGTCAAGCACGCCTTTTTGAACTCGTTAAAGTAAATGAAAAGGCATCTACTTAGTATAAGTTAAACCCTTTTCTAAACTGGGATAGAATTATTATGAAAAATGAATACCTTCATAAAAAATGACTATGAGGTTCGCCTGAGTGTCAATTTTTTCCTTTTTTGACCCAAGAGAAAAAATTACGAAAAGGAACCTTCCGAGTTTTCTTCTTCACCTCTTTTGCAAACTCTCTAAACATGAAAAAGAAGTTGAGTTATATGTCCAGTGGACTCATAAAAGCATAAAACAATGTTGGACTCGTTGAACATGATGAGACCAAACTACTCCTTCTAAAGATTCATTAAAAATACTCAGAGGGATTCATTCGAAGGATGAAATTATAGATCAAGCATATGTTATCCTGCTGAAGCTTGTCAAAAATAAAGAGGTATTAACCATAAATGGTTGGGGAAATTGGGAAAACATGATACTTCACCTATTAATGGAAATGAGTCGCACTTGAAAATGACACTCTTCCACTTCATCTTCATCACTGTTAGGTTCAGAAATATTCTTTCCTCTTTGGTTCATCATGCCATATCAAAAGCCTCCTTAATAGCTTTTGGTTCAATGCTTCCAAATCAATAAAGTGTTGTCAATATTTTCAAAAGAAGTCCTTCAGTTGATATTTGTTGCAATACTCTTAAGTCTTCATTTCATGTCTATCATTCCTGAAATAGCTTCACATCAATAGCATTTTGTATCAAATGTTGATACATGTTTCGTGACATTGATGAGGGATACATCAAGGGCCTCCTACAATGGGTTTCTTCCTGTCGATGTTAGCTCATTATCCAGGAAGGTCGGTTAGAAAATCCATTTTGTGCCTTGGAGCTTGCATACATTAATGGAAAGTTTCCTTACTCTTGATAACAGGTCCTTATCATTGGCCTTCAACTGGAAGATTTTTTGTGGTGTTCAACTTCAGCTCCTTTATTCACACCATAAAGATTGTACTATAGTACCTTGAGAGCCATTAACATCATTGGTGGTTTCTCTTGTGTATGTTAATGACTTACATCAATGACTGATAATCATATGGTGTCTACCATGTCTCGCTCCAACTCATTTATTCGCATGTTTAGACTCATACATTGAATGATCAAATAAATGAGATATAAGACCCCAAATCTGGTTCCATCCATCTGAGGTGTGATTTTAGGATTAATACAAAATGACAAAGTATCATGGTTATTATCATACAAATAGTCATACAAGCATGGGTTAACTCTCTATCATCAGTGGACATGAATTATTGATCATTGTATATGTAATGTTCACTTACGTGTTTAGCATGGGTATACCTCCTTCGGCAGTGATATCATGATGAAAGATTATTGTAACATATGATGATCTTGACCTGTTGTCACTGTTCCAGACTTGTCAAAAGGTAAAGCACTTTAGTGATCAACTACCACTTCCAACTTTGTACTTTAGGGTGAAATATGTTACAGGACATTTTATCGCATACCCCCAAAAGGAATGCAAACTAGATCAATCAATATCCATGAAAATTTTCTCATCATCCCTTCAAAAAGCATTAAGCATGATCTCTCCAAAAAGTCTATTGTTTTCTGGGAAAAATTTCTCAAAAACATTATTTTTAGCACCATCACACCTTACTTCCTTGGCCACCTCCATTCAATGTTGGTTGCAAGATTGTTCACCTACACTAGACAACACCTGTTTCTCCCTTCTACAGGTGTGTTGATTCTAGAAATTCGATAAAATTAAAAATAATTTTGAATCTTCCTCTTCTTGAAGCTTCCAAAGTTATTCTAACTATTGACCATGGATAATGTTCTCAAATATTATATGACCTTATCTTTGAGACTTCACCTCTTATCCCTTGTTCTCATCCTCCCATCATATGTGGATCTCAATCCCATATTGGTAAATCCTACAGTGCCACACTTCTCCTATAAATTTATTGTCATCCATAGCATCAGGGTTGGCTTTTGGAGATTTCTAGTGCCCACATGCTGCTGCTTTGAATCTAAAGGAGTCATCACATTCATGCATTAGGGTTGATTTTCAGGTGTGCTTTGGGACAAGGATGGAAAAATAAATTTGGGGATACATCTACAAAGTTAGCTACTATTTATAGTTGTAAACTCTCTCCTACTTCTATTAATAAAAATAATATTTTATTTTCCTATATTTTTTGTGTTATGTTTATACTAATGTATTTGAAATCCATGTTTATCCTTTGAATAGAGATATTAGACTATGCTACATAGATGTTGTGGATCCTTTGCTCGTTCTAGTTGTGTGAAGGTGCTAATTATATCACTTGGAGCTAGAGTTGGAAGTTACAACCAAAGAGGAAAGGAAGGATTACTACATTTTTCAGGTAGGATTCTTTCCCATTCTTTAATTTCTCTAAGGAAAACTTAAATATTTTTGTGTTGTCTTGTTCTAGATCAAGCCACTAGATCTAGGTAATTCACCTTTTTTCGCAATCATGAAAATTCCACATAACATATAGTATGAACCCCCTAGGGATTTACTCGATGAGGAAGAGGTGGCTGTAGTACAAGCGCCTATTTAAGAAGATGGAGTGATTATTAATTAGGATCAAGCTAATGATCATATGGAAGACAATAATGATGATGATAACATAGTTGAAGAAAATGGGACAAACAGATTGATCGAACAAACATTTAATATTGTTGGAATGGATGATGATGAAAACTAGTATGATGACTGTGCTTTTGATTTACCTTTACTTGAGAGGGAAACTAAACCTATTTATGAAGGCTCAAAAACATCTCTTCTCTCTGTTGTATTGTTTTTGGTCAACTTAAAGGTGGTGAATTTTTTTTCAAACACATGTGTCACACAGTTCCTAAGGTATGTAATATATTTTGTGACATTTAGTACTATATACATGATAAATAAATTATTTTTCCATTTTTATTGATGTTAGTATGTTGATATTCATCATTTCATTTGTAACATTTGAATAAAATATGTATGATTAATATTGTTTACTACATTAGCTAGTACTATTTTTTTTGGTACATTATTAGGTGAATTGTTGTTACCACCGTCAAATGTTTTACCTCATACATACCATGATTTACATGCCATTATGAAAGATATTGGAATGGAGTATCAATCTATTATTGCATTCCCTAATGATGATATTACATATTATAAAGAACATGCGTTTAAAGGTAACTACACAAAATGTGATGAGAGTATATATCAAACCGATAAAGTAACAAAAAAGGTGCCTCACAAAGTTCTTCATTATATTCCCAGAATTCCACGTTTGTGGTAATTGTTTAGGTGCAAAATCATAATAGAACTTATGGATTACCATGCAATGAATAGAAGTGAAGATGATGTTCCTCGAATTCCAGCAGATGGATCTACATTTAGGAATATAGAGGAAAAGTTTCCAGAGTTTAAAAAAGAACCTCATAATTTAAATCTTTCATTAGCAGTTGACGATGTCAATCCATTTGGAGAGTCGATATCTACTTAATCAATGTGGCCCATTTTTCTTATCAATAGTAACATTCCTCCATTGAAGTCAATAAAGAGGGAGCACATAATGTTGACAATGATTGTTCCAGGTATTAATTTGTTTAGAATATTTTTTTTAGCACAATAACATCTCATTTGTCTAGTTTGTTTCATAATTATGCCCTATATTTTTTTGTTTACTCATATATGTTCAATTATGCCTTATAATTATGTCTTATAATTTTATTGATTTATTCATATATGTAGTAATTATGTATTATATGTTTAATCAATTAGGTAAGTACCAGGTCAAATATATGAATGTATATATCGAGCCTCTTATCAATGAGTTAGTGAAGTTATGGAATGGTGTCACTATGTATGATATATCTAGACCAATAGTTGCATAAACAGAATTTGAATTCCATGCAATGCTCATATGAACACTTCACGATGCCCAAGGGCTAAAACATTTATGTGGTATGTTATAATGTTACCCTACACTTTAATAATGTTTAATATTATGTAGATAATATCAAGTATGTTTGAAGCTTGCTTTCAGATAAATCACATCGACAATGTTTGATTTATCTAAAACATTTTCGATGTGATTTATCCAAAATCAATCTTCAAACATAAATATGGATCACAAAATTATGGGATAAAAAATCATTGAAATTATAATTACAATTCTTAAGCATCATTTTCTTAATTTAGATAAGTTTGGAGATGTCATATTTCTTTGAGATAATTTTTTTAGAAACGTTGAAATTATTGATGGGCATCAATACTATTTTCATCAAAAAGTTTAAACTAAATAAATAAATCTAAATACCATAGCCAATTATTCAAATTTACTCCTTGAAAATTATTTCACTAAATCACAATTAAAAGTCAAACATATTTTGTTGGTTTAACATCCATGTAGCAAACTATTTGCATAGCTAGTGGAAGATAATGCAACAATCTATTCCATATTTCTCACAATATATATGGTTCATTGTATCCATAAACCTCTCTCCAATAAAGTAATAACTTCATCTAATATTCATGAGTTTAATCAACCAGTGCTTAATCTTTAGGACATCAGTGACTTCAATGTATAAAATGCATATACTCGTTATTAAATTTGAGAGGGTTCAATGCTTGTAAATTTTGTAATATGTCTTAAATGATGTGGAGTTAATGAAATTTTCATTCTTCGTTCACCACACCAATGAGATCAACCTTGAGAATTCATGTACATTAATCTAAATTTGATAAGGTTTGACGTTGGTGATATATATAATAAGTTTGAATAAAGTTATTAAAATCCTAGTCTATTTTGTCAGTGTAAGTTGGGAATACTACACTATATTCATAAGTATGAAGTTCATAATGAGTTTATAGCCATTACCTATTAGATATGAAGTTAAATAAATATGTGAATAAATTTTGAACATAAATATATGCCATTCTATGTAAAATGGATTTTAAATTATTTCACAATAAATTTTACATGGATAATATTTTAAAAAATATTAAAATTTAATTAATTTATAATTTGATTTAAGCTTAGTGCTTTGTTGGCTTTGCATCTAGTTTTAGCAGGATTTTCATCTCCCCTAGGTCTCGCTTGATCCCTTTTAGTTACGTGACTGATGAAGGAAACAAGCCTTCATATTCTCTCAAGAGGTCAAAATTCTCTTTTGTAGTTTGTTCATCCCAATAATCTCCAATTGAGGCTAGCTTTGGTTTGTTATGCTTCCACATCTTCACTGGGAGTAAATGTGGCACATCAATTATAGATTCGTCCTTGGTGTTCCTTTCCCCTTCAGCTTCGTGGAATGATAAATGTCGTAACTCCTCAAGATCATTCTCATCTGGCTCTTTGTCCACCTTCCCCCAAGCCATAGCTTTAGGATACCCCGACTCATAGAGATGCTCTAAGGTCCTCTAGTCTATTCACCCTTCCATTAGTTGACCTGTTGTGAGAAAAATGTGCTTCATAGCCTAAAATGCCTCACTTATCCTCTTTATCTGAGAAAGAATAGTTCTTGACAAACTAATCAACCAAGCTATCCCAGTTCCTCATTTTCCTCCTTATTTCCTCTTGTCTATACCAAGATTTTAGAAATATTCCCAAGGTGTGTAAAACCCATGAACCCATGATTTCTTTGGAACTCCTTCTTGATTCCATTTATCCTTACACTTTTCCAAATGTTGTTGAGGGTCAGAGTCCATCCTGTACTTAGAGAAATCTTGAGGGTACTCGCTCGCTTGTCTGAATCTTACTTCCATGGCTATTTTAATCTTCTCCCAATCCTAGAGGTAATTGTGGTGAACACCCCACCATATTGGCGGTCGCTTGCAATGTGACATTTAGTAACAATATTTTATGTTCTTCAGTAATAGTTGTGTCAATCTTGTTGAGAAATAAATTTATTAAGTCTATACCATTAAATATAGGGAAGTAACTTACCTAAGTGAATATCCAATTGAACCAATAGATGGTGGAGAAAAATCTAGTGTTGATCACAAATTCACTCTTCTTCCAATTTTCCCAAGAAAATTCTGAGCCAACCTTTGAACTCTAAATGATGCACCTACTAATAGACCCTTCAACTGTTGCGTTAATGTAGTCCTTCTTTTTTCCTGTTGTTAGTGAAGGGCCTCCAAATTAGACTAAATTAAGGTCCATATGACCATCCTCCATCACATTAAACCTCTCTTTTTTCATTAGATAACATATTTTTAACTTTAATATGTTCATTAGGAAGGTTTATGGATAATTGCATATTTGTGCCTAATGTTAGCTATTTTTGTGGAATATTGTAAGAATATTGGGTAGATTATGGATATTTGGAGGAGAAGGTAATTTAGGGACTTGCTCCCTACTACAAAAGGTTCAATATTGAATAATAAATCAACAATATATTCTAAAAATACTACATAAATTATGGAGCTCCAATGGTTAAGAAAATCTAGGGATGTGTTCCCTATCATTTAATGCAGATTCCTAATGTTGGGAACCAGATCCACTAATTGAGGGATTTTGGAGGGAAATCTTCCTCCTTTCATGGGGAATTCTTCCTAATCATTTTGTAGAAGTACCAAGTTGAATTTTCCTCTAGGGGTTGACTTTTCTTAGTCTTCCTATGCAGAGAACTCGTCTTTTTGTTGCTCGACTTTCATTTCTTGTACGAATGTAATTGTATTGATAGAAATAATGAAGATTGGTGCCATGTTCAGATTTTAAATCTTCGTCTCCTTCATAGGAATTTGAATTTCCTTGGGCTCAGCCATCCCAAGAGCCTTATATCCCTTTTGTATCATTTACTTTTCTTCTGTTCACTTCTTATTCACATTCATCTTGTGTTCTTATCTTTTTCTACTTTTGAACTTATTATTAATGATTTTTTACTATAGGATTGGGTTAAATGGTTTAGGTAAGTCATTTTGTAGGACCCCAAGCACCATTTCCTCCTTGTAACAGGTTTGAAAGGTCATAGTAATCATTGAGCTACTTAGATTAGTTTGCGTATTCCCAAATCTAAATTTTTGGAGCTCCCTTGTGGCAAATAACAGTAATTTTATGTTATTTTTTAGAACATGCTAACAAGCTTCAATTGAGTTGATTCCACTTGAAATAGATAAAACATTTTATTTAATAAAAAAATTTACCCCATTTCCTTTTCACTTTATTAGTTTAGGTGTTTGATAGATTTACTAGCTCACTAGTTCTCGAATTTCTATATTTTGGACTAGTAATTTTCTACTAATTTTAAGCATGGGTTAACAGAGGTATTTTTGAATTATTCCACTTGGAATGGAGACCTAAGACATCCTACTAAATAACAAAATTTTTCCCATCTAATTTGGATTTGATTTTCTTATTCATTTTGATGAATTATAACATCTTGTAGTTTCCTGTAGCACTCTTCTAGTGTGTATATACTTGCCCAGATTTGCTAAAAAATATTGGTCTTCATCCCTTAGTGTTGAATAATGACCCCTAGGCTCTAAATTAATGGTTTATGTGGACTAAACACTAATTATGACTTTCCTTTTTACCCATGCAAAACATCTGAGTAATTTGGGTTAATGGATAGATTTATGAAATGGAAATACAATGATGATTTTATTGATTGCCACATACAATGAACTCTATCAATGGATCTAAACTCTTTTAAATGTAATGATTGATATTTAGTTCATGATATTTGGCTTATGCAATTACAATATGTTTTCTTCGTATTTTCTTTCTTGCAATAGGATAAGGTTTCCATTTCAAGCATTTCATTTGATGAAACTAGTTTAGGATTTGATTTCATTACATTAACTACATTAAATCATGATAATGAACGAGGGACAAAATGTCTAATGCACACATAGTGTCGATACCTCTTATGCTTGTATCAACCCCAGGTTGATAACTAAAGTTGGTAGCCTTGGGAGTTGCAAAATTTTTGTTGCAATACCAAGGTTCATCACTTTTTGGAACCATTGTCAGGGAGGTGTCAAAGTATGCATTGTTTTCTTCCCTAGTTGATTTATTTTTTTTACTTTCTGTGAAAAAAATAAAATAAAAATTCATTAGGTAGCTTTCATTTCAAGATCAAAAAGTAGCATCCCATTAGCATTCGTATTCAAAAAAAAAAAATCTCCAACACCAACCCCCCATTTGATCACGTGGTGTAGTAAGAGGCACAACACCATTAATTTTTGCAAGTAGAAAAAAAAGAGGTGGCAGATAAGGTAGAAGAAATGGATGGAGACACTGACAATGAAGAAGATCCTCTTGGATTTCCCATTCAATATACTGATGTTAGTGTGCACATGAATAACATCCCTCCATCTTTTCTTCCAAACTTTCATGGTCTAAGGTCAGAGGATCTGAAAATATTTCTCTTTGAATTTGATTTTTTTTTTAGATCTTATGGTTACTTATTAAACACTTAAAAATTGAGATTGTTTCCAATAACATTTAAGAATAGAGTTCTTAAATGGTTTATGAGTTTAACGACTAATTCAATAATATCATGGGATGCTATGAAAAATATATTTCTAGAAAAATATATTTCTAGAAAAATATAAAGATCACGATGTTAAAGAAGAAACATTTAGAATGAATAAAAAAGAAGATGAGAGCCTTGAGGATCTAATAGAGAGGTTCATGTATAATGTTAAGAGGGAACAACAACATCATTTAGGATCTACCACACTATAAACCCTCTTACTTAGAACGATTAGGGATTAATGGATTGATCTCCTTGATCTCATGAGTAGAGGCGATGTATACCAACTATCATTTGAAGAAATTTGTGAAACATGCAAACACATATCAAGATGAAGGGCAAGAGTAATTCAATCTCATGAAGATCAGTAAGTCAAGCTAATCTTGGAAATTTTCTTGATAACTTAAAAAAAAAAAATCAGCAATCTAAGTGAACAAGTGGAAATGTTAAGAATACAAAATGAGAAAAAAGAAGATGTTGATATTTGTGTTGTCCATGCAGAATGACATGATGTTAAATATTGCTCCTCATTACCAAGGTTGAAGGAAGTTTACCAAGAGGATAATGGAGCAAGTCAATTGAAAATGTAGCTATGTTATGTAGCTCTAAGAGGACAATGGCAACCTATTCAATGAGATATGATAAAAGAGACTAATTCACAATTTCAAGCTTATGGACATCCATCTCAAAGTAATTGGAACACACCATTTCCTTGGCAACCTTTGCCATCTCAACCCCAAAACCAATCTTGGCAATAAGGTTGGAAATGAAATTATGGGAGTAATCCACAATATCCTCCATAACCAACTCCATGTTATCCCTGTCATCCACCTCCAACACAATCACAACCCCAAACACATCCATCTAAAATATCCAGTCCCACTCAAATACGTGTACCACCATTTCTAAAACCACACAAGGAAGTAGCTCAACACGCTTATAATGCTGAGGTACAACACTTCCAAATATCTCCTCTTGAACTCAATGGTATTCATCTAAGCTCAAGAAGAGTATTTCAAAAAGGATATTCACTTGATTTCATTGAAGGACAACATGCAGAAAAAGAAGATTCAAATAAGAACATGAAATAATCATGGGTTGCACTTGATGAAGAGTAGACATCAAAATTAGATATTAAGAAAGTTCTCTCATGTTCGCCATTATATCCTCTACATGTTCAAGAGAATAATTAGCCAAAAGAAAAATATTTTAATTTCATGCAAGGAGAAGACATCCAAGATGATCCAAATCGGAAAGTTGACTAAGGGCATCACAACTATATTGAAATGTGGTTCTAGACAATCAATAATTTGTAGCCACACACTCTTCTTAAAAAATTCATGATTTCATTTCAATCAAAGCATTTGGTCTTTGAAATTCAAGTACATGTCAAAGAATATATTTCAGGCCTACACATCATGTTATGAAACCAACTCATAAAAGGATAGAAAAGATAGATGAACACCTTAGAAATAAGACTCTTCGAGGGGGAAACCTCCTTTACATTACAAAAATGAACAATTATTGGATGATTCAAATGAAAAACCTCATTTCTATATATAGGAGTCTACGAGGTCGCAATATAACCAAGTTGACCTAACAATAATAATATAAAGGCACAAAAATAACAGTAGAGGGATTCTATGGGGCACAATAATAACAATATGGGGACAACATGGGCAGAATAATAACAATAAGGGATACAACGACAATAGTAATGGGGGGATCACTAATATTATATGGACCTAACATGCCCCTCTCCATCAAAAAATTGTTTTCCTCAGTGCTTCAGTAGTTCTAGATGCTTCTATATAAAATTCTCATCTTGCCATGTGGAATCTTCAATGGGTAAGTTCTTCCACTTGATGAGATACTCTGAAATTGATCGATTTCACAGTTGTTGAGTTCTTGTTTCTTTGACTGCTTCAGGTTCCAATATGATTTATCCTTCCTCATCAAGTTCTGGCAATATTGTCTGAACTGGAAGCTTGTCACCTATAACCTTCTTTAGGCATGGAACATGGAAAACTGGGTGCACTCAAGAAGCTACAGGAAGCTCCAATTTGTATGCCATAGTACCTATCTTTTCCAACACCTTGTATGGATAATAATAATTTGGTGATAGTTTGTTATCCTTCTTAGCTTGCTTGAGGGACATTTGTTTATATGGTTGTAGCCGTAGGAATACCGAATCACCTACATCAAAACTTCTTTCGCTACGATGTTCATCTGCCTGTTGTTTCATTCTATTCTATGCAAAGGTGAGGTTATCCTTTAAGAGTTGGATAAGATGAGCTATGAGCTAACTAAGTATCAAGACAAGAAAATAATTATGTCCAAAAATCTCCAGTGAAAATGGGATCTCTGTCACTTACAATAATCTTTGGGTTTCCATGTAGCTTTTGAATTGTTTCCATAAATGCAGTAGAAACTATACTCGCTTTAAATGGATGATATAATGCACAAAAGTGTGCATACTTGGTAAGTCTGTCCACTACCACCATGCTTACATTGTTTCCTTCAGACTTGGGTAAACCTGTGATAAAATCCATTGAAACTTCCTCCCAACGTTGGCTTGGAATAGATAAAGGTTGTAATAGTCCTAGAGTCTTAATTGTTTCAACTTTATTTTGTTGGAAAACCAAACATTCTTCCATAAAATTTTGAATATCTGATTTAAGACCATCCCAAAATAATCCTTCTTAACCCTTTGGTAGGTTTTTAGAAATCCTGAGTGCCCTCCTAAGGGAGAGGTATTGAATTCCCTAAGAATCTTTTGTTTGAGTTGGGAATTAGTACATAAGTATAATCAATCCTTGTACCATAATGAATCATTTTTCCAGATAAATGTATCAGATGTATTGGGATCATACTGTATATTTTGAATGAGTGCCCACACTTCCTCATCATTCTTCCATTCATCCCTTCCTTTGTTTATCCAATATAGTTGGATAATAGAAATGGTGCAAAGAAATTCTTCCACATCCTAATCCTTTATTGAGAGTGCATCTGCCACAACATTTTGCTTCCATTTTTTGTAGATGATTTCAAAGTCATAACCCAACATCTTTGTGACCCATTTTTATTGCCCTTCTGAAGATAATCTTTGTTCTAAAAAGTATTTAAGACTATCATGATCTGTTTTTACCTTGAAGTGTCTTCCCATTAGGTAGGGTCACCATTTCTTAAGTGAATGTAGTATTGCCAACATTTCCTTCTCATAAATAGCTTTCTGTACATACTTTCCTTTTATTAGACAACTTTCAAAAGCAATGGGTCTTTATTCTTGCATTAAAACAACACCACTTCCATTTGCTAAGGCATCACATTCCACAATAAAGTTTTTTGGGAAGTCCAATGTAGCTAAGACTGGTGCTTGGCATATTTCCTCTCTAAGATGTTCAAAGGCCTTCGTTGCTTCTAGAGTCCATGAAAATGCATCTTTGTTCAATAATGTTGTTAGAGGTGCTACTATTCTTCCATAATTCTTAATAAACTTGTGATAATACCCTGTTAACCCGAGAACTCCTTGTAGATTCTTTATGGATGTGGGGATTTTCCATTCCTTAATGGTTTTAATTTTGCTAGGGTCTACCTTAACACCTTCAAGAGACACAATATGAACCAGATATTCCACCTCTTGTACTCAAAAGAAAAATTTGGAGATTTTTGCATATAATTATTTCTCCTCCAATAATTTGAGCACCATGTCAACATGTTGGACATGATCCTTCCAAGACTTGTTGTAGATTAGTATATCATCAAAAAATGCTAACACAAATTTTCTAAGGAAGGGTTTGAAAATG
>APFE031661363.1:154949-168906 GCA_000404065.3 Pinus taeda
GATCCACCTTCTTGTGAACTAATACTACTGGAGCAGAGAAAGAACTTTGACTAGGTTGAATTATACCAGCCTCTAGCATTTCTGTAACCATATGTTCATTTTCACTCTTTTCGACATAGGGATATTTGTAAGGCTTGATGGTTGGAGGAACACTTCCTGGAATCAAATTAATAGCATGATCATGATGAAGAATAGGTGGAAGGCCCTTAGGAGTCTCAAATACCTTGGAATGATTGTTCAAGACTTTTTGGAGATCTGGAGAAATGGATGATTTCAATGTTGGAACCTCTAGTGAACATAATTGTGCAATTATGCCTTGTTGTTCTTTCTTTAGAAGCTTTGTCATTCCGTTAGAGCTGATTATCTTTACCGGTTTCCCTATGATACCCCTCAATTCAACTTTCTTTCCTTTTGAAGAGAATTTCATGAAACTTTCTTGAAAATTAAAAGCTATTGTACCCAAGGATTGTTGCCATTGGACTCCTAGTACAACATCAGCACCATCCATTGGAATGGAAAGCATTAGGCTATTCAATACATATTCTCCCATGGATAACTTTATATTATGGCACTTTCATGAGAAATTTATGGTTCCTCCACTTGCAAGCATCAATTGACACTCTGGTGCAGGATATAGGAAGCAATTTAATTCCTTGGCTATCTTACAATGAATAAAATTATGGGTACTTCCCGAATCAATCCACACTATTACCTTTCTCTTCTTGATATGCCTTTCTATCTTGATAGTTTGAGGAGTGGTAATTCCAGCCAATGCATTACAAGATATGGTCAGATTCATTTCTTCTTTTTCTAGGATTTGTTCCTGGCGTATATCCTCTTCTTTTGACATTTATTGTTCCTTTTCTTCCTCCTCCTTACAATCTATGTAAAATAATTTCTTCTCGGCACACTTATGACCTTACTGTATTTTCTATCACAACTATAACAAAGCCCTTTTGCTCTTTTTTCTTCCAATTGTTGTGGTGTCAACATTGTAGGTTGTGGATGGCTAGGGGCAGTAACACTTCCATCTATATGATTGTGAGTGGTAGGCTTCCTTGTTGCCATAATTTTGCTTTCCATTTTTCTTGCCAACCTATATGCCTTCTCTAATGAATCTGGTTCCCAAAGGAGAACCTCATGTTGGATGTTATCTTTTAAAGTCCCTATGAATACATCAATAATATGCTCCTCTAGAATATCTTTTACCCTTTTATTCGATTTTTGGAAGTCCTCAATGTGCTTCATCATCGAACCCTTTTGTTTGAGATTTATCAATTGGCTAAAAAAGTGTTTCTTTTTGTATCCTCATAATGTGCTATCATTTCATCCATAAAAATAGCCTAAGTGACAATTTTTTTACGAGAGCAAAGCCATCGATACGATACAAACTGATTTGGTTCCAAATATAAAGTTGTAATGCGTACCTTTTGTGTATTTTGCACATTATGGAGATTGAAAAATTGTTCCATCTGTAGTATCCATGTTTGGGGATCTGTTGGGTCTTGAAATTGTCATTCAGTTCCATTACACTTTCACTATCATGTCCATTATATCACTTCCATTTCACCTTAATTTCACTACCATGTCACTACATTCATCTCACTTTCATCATTATTGGGTCACATTTATGTTTTTCCAAACTTTATTAATTCTTAGCATTTTTAAGTGAATTTGTGATTAAAAATTAGAAAATAATGTGCATATGCTTATACCTAACAAGTGGGATGAGATTGTTGACATTTTTAGGTCAAAAGGAAGCCTCTAGAAGACCTTTATGTGGCATCCTAAGGCCAAATTCGAATTTGAATGGAGACGATCATGGAATCATGAGGATATGTGTCACATTTCCTATTTCTATTGAAACTCTAAGAAGACATGTGTCTTATCATTTCCTATTTTGATTATAACTCTAAAGGTATAGGGCGAGATTCATGGACTCTCATTAATGAGATGACTTCTCATATTTTTGTATAAATAGGAGATCTCTCTCCTTCATTTAGGAAGCTTTGTAAACTTTGTTAACTCAACTTGTTGTACTTTGTAATTTTGAAGAATTTGAATAAAGCTTTGAAGTTCCCAACATGGAATGAGATGTGAAGTAGGAGATGTCATGGAGTATATTAGAATGTAAGGTAGAGTAGATTTTATTTTGTAATTTTGCTTTGATTTCATTCAAGTATGTCATTTTATTTTTATGATTGTTTTCAAGTTTAATAGTTTAGATTTTCCATTCATGCAAGTTTAATTCATGCAAGTGTGTTCAACCAGTTGATTGCAGATCTATCTAACTGTGTAATCTATGCTTAACAAAATAGTCCAGGAAAGTAGTCCTCATATTTTCCAATTGGTGCTTGGAGAATTAGAGCACATAGTAGATTTGATGTTAGTTTAATAACTCATGTTGTAAGTGATTATTTCTGAAAACCCTTTCAGTTGATGGTTCATCTTAAAACTAAGTGGTGAAGTATTTCATTTATGAATGAGTCTTTCTCTAAATTTTTATGTTTACATTTTCTTAGAACAATGAAGTATTGGATCCCTCCAAATGCTATCACAAGGAAGTAATTCTCCCAAAATTGTAAAGCAGAGTGATAAAACACTTCATTTAGCTGCTATAGTAGATTAGTTGCAATTTCATTTTCAATTTTAGTCCTTCATTTAAATTTCATTTTCAGTTTTAGAATAATGAAGTATGGGGTCCCTCAAAATTCTTTCATAAGGAGGTAGTTCTCCCAAAATTGTATAATAGAGTGATAAAACACTTCATTTAGCTGTTATCGTTTTTTCTTTCATTTCATAGACATTTTTCCGGATTAGATTAATCTAACTATTCAAAGTTTTGATTTTCTTTTATCTAATGTTCATTTCCTTTTCTCTCTTCTTTAAAAATTAGATTTTAACATTAAAAGTCATTAGATTTAGTTGTCCATTAACATCTAGATATTTTCATCTAGAAGCATAACTTTTCTTTCTTAGATTAATTTCCTTAAGCATAAGAAACAAAACCCCCAAAAACAACATAAACTATAAAACAACGAAGTAAGAAAAAGGTTAACTAAGCACATATAGTGCACCACACTTCATCAGTTTATGATACCCAGATTGATAATTTATGTAGAGCAATTTAGGACACTGAATTCACTAGACAGGATCCTTGCCATCAAACTTCCTCATATTGATATTTGGAACATGGTGGTTCTTCGATCCAACATTAGAGTCTATGAAATCATGATTAACATTTATTTTTTTCTCATCATGAGTTTTCTTTACTACCCTTTCGACATTAGTAAGCATTCCTTGTAGAAACTTTGTCAAATATGTCTTCAAATTGGTCTACAAATCTTCCATGCCTTTCTTTAAATCATCCATCTTAGCTTCCACGCCATCCATCTTAGTTTCCACACCGTCCATCTTAGCCTCCACGTCATCCATATTAGCTTCCAAGTCATTCATCTTAGCTTCTATGCCTTTCTTTAAACCATCCATCTTAGCTTCTATGTATTTTTTTAACCATCCATATTATTTTATGTTACCTTTTCTGCGAGTGAAATTTGTTGCACTTGGTTTCATAATATTGATATATCATGTTGCATTTATTCCTCTTCTTCATGAGTCATGCCAGAGCTTTCAGGTTGCTTACTAGGTGTTTCCATTTTCTTTCTTCAGGGCATCAATTATCGATAATAATGCTTCACTATGCCCTTTGAATTCCTTCAAACTAGTTTTTCAAACCAAACTTATGCAAAAATTAAAAAAAACACACACCTTTTTTCACTTTGTAGGAGCTCAATATTGAATCTGATGTACCTCTACAATTTTAGATCTCCTAGTTCTAAACTCGTGACCTACAGTAGCTCTCTGCATCCTCTTTCCAATGCCAATAGTCTCATCGAAATTCGATTCTCCAAGGAAGAGTTATGCTAAATATCCCATGGTGACCTGATTATAGACTAGGTCAATAGAGTGAATTTGTACGACATTCCATGTGTCACTGTTTTGACCTTAGTACCTGAACCTGATATAGAAAAAACTAGAGGTCATCTTCTTTCTAAAACTTCTGACGAAATTTCAATTTGATGCTCAAAACAAAAGCTATAACGATTTTCCCCAGGTTGCTTATTTGGAATGTAATTCGGGAGTCTGTAAAAACTCCAACTTCTTTAGATCATATCTCCGTAATATGGTGCAAAAAGCTCTGAAATTTGGACCCAAAGTGAAAATCTATTTCAGCCCAAATGGGGTTTTTTTTAGCTTCTGAAACATCACAAAAAAAAAAGTTATAGCCAAAATGGCACAATGACCTATTTGGAGTAGCGAAACCCTAGAATCCAAAGCTCTGATACCAAATGTTATGAAACTAGCTCATAGAAAGATAGATGAATGCCTCAGAAATAAGCCTCTTCGAGGGGGAAACCTCCTTTGCATTACACAAATGAACAATTCTTGGATGATTCAAATCACAAAACCTCCTTTCTATATATAGGAGTCTACAGGGTCACAATATAACCAAGCCAACCTAACAATAATAATATAAAGGCACAAAAATAAGAGTAGAGGGATTCTATGGGGCATAATAATAACAGTATGGGGACAATAGGGGCACAATAATAACAATAAGGGATACGATGACAATAGTAATGGGGAGATCACTAATATTATAGGGACTTAACGCATCAGTTCATTTGTCATATTGATGTGTACATGGCTCCATTAGAAGTATTCTTATACTTGAAAGAGATTTTGGTTTTTAGGTAGGGTAGGATAGAAAAAATAAAAAATGAAAATTAAGGGAAGAAAATAAAATCTTAGGTGAAAACCTCCTTTGAGGTAGCTGAGATTGGCTTATTGATTGAAAACCTCCATGAGGCGGTCAATGGGTTGGAAAAAAGAGAAAAAGGAGAAAAATAAAAGATCCTAGCTGAAAACCTCATTTGGGGCACCTACGTAAATCTACAAGTTGAAAACATCATTGAGGTGGCTAGTAGGCCTAGAAGAAAAAATGAAGAGATAAAAATTATTTGCTCCATGTATCTCTCTCTCATGAATGTAGGTGCTCTCCAATTGCTGCAAGCAACAAAAATAACTTAGGCACCAAAAGAAAAGTTGATCAAAAGCCTAGTCAAAGGAAGTCAAACTTTGACTTTCTTCTCCTTTGCTCAGATACTCCTGAAGGACTATGGTCATACCAATCCATCACCCTCATCTATTTCCACCATCTGCTCATCATTCCCAAGATTTTACCACTCATTTTCCTTATTGTATTAACATGCTACAAGAAACAAAAATACATAGAGCATAGAATTATTTTTTTCATATCTTGAAAAATATGCATCCATTTTCCAAGATGTTTCAGGGAGCGATGCATAAGGATGATAGTAACATGCCCAAGAAATTTCAGCAAATTCTAGTGTACACTTTTTGAGAAATTTACCTTCATAACCTACAACCATTTTTAAAATTTCGCGATATTCATGCATCCATTTGTAAAGTTGTTTCATAGGGAGATGCATATGGATGATGGTAACTTTTCCAAGAAATTTCATAAATTGCAATGCACATTTTTCAAGAAATTGACCTCCATCACCTACAACCATTTTTAATTTTTCTCGAGATTCATGCATCCATTGGCCAAGATTGTTTTATGGGGAGGTGCATAAGGATGATGGAAGCATGCTCATAAAATTTCAGCACAATCTAGTGTACCATTTGGGAGATATGGGAGAAATAAGTATGCTACAGGAAACTGTGACATGATGCCTTGAACCATTACACGATGTCCTGAACTACTACAGGAAGTTGGCTGAGGGGTTTTGGAGGAAAAGAATCATGATATGAAGTGTTGGAAGGGTGTATGATAGTTGTGAAAAGTGTGGGGAAGGTGAGCATTACCCATGTCCAAGTCCAACACTCTAAGAAGTTTGGTTTTGACTAAGATATCTTGCTCACGGTAACTGGAAGACAAAGGTTTAGAATATGGAATGGCATCCATGAACTCCATTAGCAACAGATTGGGCACTAGAAAGAAAATTACACACACAAAACTTATTAGTCAAAGATTCATCAACTTGTGAAGACCTTTGAAGAAGAAAAAAAAGGAAATTATCACCTCTAGGGGACCATGGATTGATCATCAACTCAATAGCAGCATGCATGCCTCTCCAACAACCATCAGGTAGGTACAATTATGCAATATTTTTTACCTCTTCTCTTGAGCATATTATAGTTAGAATTTTTTTATCAATGCATGAGAGGTGAGATTTTGTAAGCCAAGGATAGGTCAATAGTCTCAGCTACCATCAAGTAGTTACTTGCAGCTAACTCCCTCACTCATGCAATGTGGAAAAGCCAAATTAGGAAGGGTGATGATTATGCGGAATGGGGATAACAGTTAAAAGAGGAAATTTGTGTAAAGACCAAGTCACCAAAGAACTCCAAGACCTCCATCCACTTCATATCCACCATTTATCCATCATTCATCCATCCCATTTCATAAGAAACAAATTAATATTTTTCAAGAACAAACCCTATAGTCTTGTCTCACCATGAAAAATTCTTGAAAAAGCACACAGAGCACTTCCTCTCCATTTTCAAAAACCTACACTACTCCCTCTAAGCCATAGAATCATCATCCAAACCCTCTACATAATTTCTCATCACTCCCACATACTTAGAATACCCTGAAAGAGAAGGAAGGACTGCTACAGGAAGAAAACGTCCTCCTATAGCTTTATGTGCAACCATTACAACAAGCCATAATCTTATTTTTTTCCCTTTCCCATCAAGTAGAGCGGGTGATACCAACTCAGGAGGCACTCTACCACTAGCAATAGTAGCATCTTGGGCAGTAATAAAGGACCTGCACAGATAGCAACAACAACAATGAAATACTATGAAAGGCAGAGAAGAAATCACAGAAACAAGGAAAACATAAAATCCCGAGAAGGAGCACTAGGAGAAATGGGTGCAAGATTTAATGGAAGGGAAGCAATTCTTGACAATTGTGAGGAGGCCAACCTATAGATTAACCATAACTAAGAATCTCAAGGCACCAATTGCTTTCTTATAGGAGAAAATGGAGCTACTACAGGAAAAACAAGGGTGCTATAGGAGATAATCATCTTGCTACAGGATTTTCCCAAAAGAAAAAATGGACCCTATATTGAGGATTAAAGGCCAAAAAACCATAGAAATTTGAAGGATTCTTAAAATAAGGGATAAGTACTTGATCTATCACCTCCTGCAAACAAAAATTCTGTGAATTTGTGTAAAACTCCTCCACCAAACATCCTGTAGCAGAACCATAAAAAAATTGAACTGTGGAGTTTTCTTTTAAGGATGAGCATTATGATAGGAGAATAAACTTTCTTTTTGATTGGCATGCCATTCTTCACCACACTCATCAATAGCAAGCACTCCTCCTCCTTGCATAACCTAAAGAAGACAAATGTTGTTGACATGGATAGACAAGATTTTTTGGAATTAGAGAGACAGTCAGGGATGGACCTGGAGAAGAAGAAGAGGGTGGTAAAGAAAAAAAAATGTTGTAGAATAAGATAAAGTGCCTAAAAAAATAGAACAAACCAAAAAAGGATAATAAGAAGCAAACTGAAGAAATAACCTCCCTCCAATCCAAAAGAAAGTAGCCCCAGGCCTCTCATAAGAAGCCAACCACCAGTGGAGCCATGGCTAAACAACTAAAAGAAGAATATGCCCTACTATAGGAAGGCATAAATTTGCTACAGGAAGGTAGAAAGTTGTTACAAGAAATTGTTGAATAGCTATAGAACAAAATCAAGCAGGCCATGAGGGCCATGAATGAGGCACAATGAGGTCACTAAGTTGCTCAGAGAATGAGAAACACTTTTAGTAAGGGGGTATCATGGGCCTCCAAATTAGACATAAATTAAGGCCTGACCATCCTTCAACTCAGTAATCCTCTTTTTTTGCATTAGATAATGCATTTTTAACTTTAATATGTTCATTAGGAAGGTTTATGGATAATTGCATATTTGTGCCTAATGTTATTTATTTTTGTGGAATATTGTGAGAATATTTGGTAGATTGTGGAAATTTTGAGGAGCAGATAATTTAGGGACTTTCTTCATACTATAGGAGGATCAATATTGAATAATAAATCAACAAGATATTCTGAAATTACTGCATAAACTATGGAGGTGCAATGATTGAGAAAATCTAGGGATGTGTTCCTTGTCATTTAATGAAGATTCCTAGGGTTGGGAACTATATCCACTAATTGAGGGATTTTGGAGGGGAAAGCTTCCTCCTTTCATGGGGAATGCTTCCTAATCATTTTGTATATGTACCAAGTAAAAACTTTCCTCTAGGGATTGCTTTTTCTTAGTCTTCTTGTGGAGAGCACTCATATTTTTGCAGCCCCACTGTCATTTGTTGCAGGGATGTAATTGTATTGATGGAAATAATGAAGATTTGTGCGATGTTAAACTTCTAAATCTTGGTATCCTTCATAGAACTTTGATTTCCTTGGGCTTAGCCACCCCAAGAAACTCAGGTCCCTTTTGTATAATTTACATTTCTTCCTTTCACTTCTTATTCACATGCGCCTTTTGCTCATTTCTTTTTCTACTTTTGCACTTAGTATTGATGATTTCTTGTTGTAGGATTGGGTTAAATGGTTGAAGTAATTTATTTTGAAGGATCACAAGCATAATTTCATCTCTGGAACAACATTGGAAGGTCATAGTAATCATTGAGCTACTTAGATTAGTTTTCTTATTCCCAAATCTAAATTTCTGGAAGTCCTTTGTGGCAAATAACAGTAAATTTATGCTATTTTTAAGAGCATGCTAACAAGCTTCAATCGAATTGATTGTACTTGAATTAAATCACAAAAACAACAAATTTTTCCCCATTTCCTTTCCACTTTATTAGGTTAGGCATTTGATAGATTTAGTAGCTCACTAGTTCTCGAATTTCTATATTTTAGAGTAGTAATTTTCTGATATTTTGTAGCATGGGTTAACAGGGGTATTTTTGAGTGATTCCACTTGGAATGGAGACCCAAGACATCCTAGTTAATAAAAAAATTATCTCATCCAATTTGGATTTTATTTTCTTGGTCATTTTGGTGAATTATAACATCTTGTAGAATCCTGTAGTTTCTTGTAGCGCTCTTCTAACATGTATATTCTTGCTCATATTTTCTCAAAAAGATTGGTTTTCATCCCTTAGGGTTGAATCGTGACCCCTGGGCTCTAAATTAATGGTTGAAGATGAACAAACACCACTTAGGACTTGTCATTATACCTATGCAAAACATCTCAGTGATTTGGGTTAATGGACAGATTTATGAAATGGGAATACAATGGTGATTTTATTGATTGCCACATCCAATGAACTCTATCAATGGATTTGAACTCTTTGAAATGTAATGATTGATACTTATTTCATGATATTTTCCTTATTCAATTAGAATAGGTTTGTTTTCCTTGTATTTTATTTCCTGTAAGAGGTTAAGGTGTCCATTCCAAGCATTTCATTTGCTGCAAATAGTTTAGGATTTGATTACAATACATTCACACCATTACAACATGATAGCAAAGGAAGGAAATAATGTATGCTGCACACATAATGAGGATACGTCTTAATTTTGTACAGACCCTGGGTTGATAATTAAAGTTGGTAGCCTTGGGAGTTGCAACATTCTTGTTGCAATATCGAGACTCATCAATTAGTCTATGGAGTTGATCTAACATCCTTGGCTCTTCTTTATCATCTGTTGGTTTTGTGAATCTCAGACCCTGATATCGGTCTAGAGGTTGAATTACATCCTCTAGTCTCCTAATTGGAAGGATACAATATTGGTTCACCATTCACAACTGGTTTGGTGAAAATGTCAATTGATGTTTCCCTAGCACTTCCGACCTTTTCCTTGGAAACTTGACATCATAGCCTAGATCTAGCATAGTTTCCTGAATATGGAATGCTACAATCTAAGCATCAATTCTGAACCCTTGTCCTATTCTCTTCTTGTTCCTTCGTACTCTCCTAGTGTGTATTTCGGATAAGTTAACCGAAATGACTCCTCCCTCAATCTCCTCTTCTAGTATGGCCTCTTTCAGGGCCTTCCTCAACTGCCCAACATCTGGTCATCATTCACGACCTGTAGGAATAATATAAACCATTCTTTGAAGGGTTAGACTATTGTGGATTATGATAGTTCTGGGTTCTTAACTCTATGATATTTTGGTTATCTTTTGTGTGATCCTACATCTCCAGTCATATTGTCGAAAAATATTGTTACCTCCTTGTAATACTGGTTTGTTGCTTATGGTCATATGAGCGCTTTGGGAGGCCAATTCGATAATTGTGGGTCGGTCTATGGATCCTTAGTCAGCCCCAGTACTTTTACCTCCTCATGTGACTATATTCATATCTGAGTGGGGGGTTGCCTCTAATACCCTTGGATCTATGTTAATTAAGTTCACTCCTCTTTGTCGGTTCTGCTCCTCCCATTTTGCAATTAGTTTTAGATAGTCCTTGGTTAGATGTGCATTGACCCTGTACTGAGAGCATCATTTTCTTCTCAGTAGTGGGAAATACCACACAACATGCCCTTGTTAGTCACAGTTGTAACAATGAAGTAGGCCTCTTCCTCCTGCCCTTCCACCCCTTGTTCCTCCTCCTCCTTGCCCTCCTCGAGAAGACTCATTGACTCGAAAGTTTGAGTGGTCTAACCTATCCACTAGAGTATCTACTACTCTACATTGGTCAGTGTGGTGATTTGTGGAAGCACAAAACTCACAATAATTGTTATTTGGAACATTGGTATATTTTTGTAATATTGGGCATAGATGAGGGGAGTGTCCATACCCCCAACATAATTCACAGTAATCCATTTGGTTGCACCCAAGATATCAACCTTGTGATCCTACTTGTGTGAATCTAGTTGGGGGTGTAGGCCTAGGTGGTCCTCCTAGTGTTGACATGGTACTAGTGCCCCAGAACCTCAGAAAATTTGTAGAAACGTGGCCTTCCACCAAGAAATTTTTACATGACACGTTCGACCACACCGAGTGGGCTAGCTGCAAATCATTCAATTTATCTATTAGACTTTAAATTTGATTTTAGATACCCAAGATATATGGATCATGTGATGTCATTCCCCCCCGGTATTCATGTCGGTATGCTTCTATATGTTCTATTCAAGTTGCTTGCACGAGAGCATCTTGTAGTGTATCAATATTGTGTTACGTCAATGGTGTACGAGTAAGAGGTAATAATTCTTTGACAAAACAATCCATCTAGTAATTTAGATCTATTAGGTAACTTAGTTTATTGATTGCATCCTTAAATATTTAGATCATCTCCCATGCAGTCTCTCCCTCCCGCTGCTTTATCTCCCACAACTCCGACAACCCCTGCTGATCAGTTTGTGGAAGTTTGAATTCTTGTACAAATTATCTTTTAATCATTTGTATGGCCCTTTCCTACCATTTCTCCATTATCCACTCTCTTGTTTTTGCTCTTATATACCTGGCATTCCAGAAGTCCCCTAAGCCCACCATTTTTATAGTATCATCCCTCCCTTTAGGTACTTCCCCCAGTACTAGGTGTTTACGTTACCATGCTCAGGCTTTGGAACACCGACAAGCCTTCTTCCACCATTAGAACATTGATCTAAAGGGAAACCTATTTTAGTAGCTTCCCTCCCAATGTTGATCGGAACATAGCTTTAGCCTTTCAAAAGTATTAATGACTTTCTACTGCAAATTTCATAATATACCCTTCCAACATAGTATGTACCTAGAAATATACCACTCTTGTTAGATCCATGTCAAGACAATATAGTGCAGTGAGATATGTTGGAGTCCAGTTCTGACGAGATGGGGTTTATCCATTGGACTGCCCTTTCACCTGAAATCTCTGCAACCAGTTGTAAATTTATTTTGGAAACTTGCACCAGAAGATGTCATACTGATCACTTGTCGGTTTCAAATGTAGTATTTCATCCTTGAGTTTAACAATAGTTCATCAATGGAGTTGATCTTGTTGAGAAATAAACTAGTCCACTTGCTCATCCCACCAATTTCACAATTATTTCTTAAAGATCCTCGATACCATATTCCAAACCCTCTTTTTGAATTTCACGTCCCAACAACAAAACCTTTTGTTGGCATAGAAATAGAAAATGTGCTTAAGACCTGGGGTTCAGGTGCAAAGGCAAACAAGGCTCTGTTATAGTCTAGCACAACGCTGACATTTTTACCTTACCTGGGAAGGGTAAGGAATCTCACCTAAGGAATGTTGCAACCTTAGTTATATGAGGATGGAATCCAGTATTAGGGAAAACCATAGGAACGAATAGAGAGAAAGGAACATTGACTAAATCTTCAAAGAAATCAGATCACAATAGTCTAGACATGGTATAACAGAAAGATTACCTAAATATGTGCATACATTAAAAAATTAAATAACCAGAGTAACCCACAGTGAATATGCTATGATCCTAATAACAAGCTTCTTCATTAATATAAAGGTGAGTACATTACATCAAACTCATGGATTATTCCTCAAATTTATAACTCTAACAAGCGGAGTAAAAGCTTATATAAAGACAATCACAGAGTTTTTCTCATAGCTCTGTGATAAAGGAAGAACAGTGTCACTAAGAACAACCACGACACAACAACCCAACAATAATAACAACAACATCTTCTTAGTTATCCTTTCTACCTTTTATCTTCTTCTTCCCTTTTATTGCACACCAATATGATCTGCTAGTTCCTTCTCCCTTTCTCGGTTGTCTTCATTCCTCGGTTGCCCTTGCTCTTTTTCCTCTGGGTTGTATCTACTTATTACCGCCACTCCTTCGCAACTTCCAGTCTTCCCCTAGTTCCTTACCTTTCCTCGGTTATTATTTTCGCATCTTCCCAACACCATTTCATTCACTTGTCTCCATCTTCTTCATCCACATAACATCCTAATTTCTCAAAAATGAAGGCCCTAACAACTTGACACTCCCATTTCATTAGGACTTGGTAACCTTTCTTAGTAATCTCACTCGACATATGCCTATAAATCACCTTGTGTCACCTCCCCAAACAATATGAACACCCACACTGCTTTAGATAGGTTAATTAGCCTATAAGACCAATTTAAGAAGTTAATTGATAAGAAGAAGAAAAATAAGTAGGAACTAATCAAGTTTAATGAGATATTAGAGAAGTTGGATGATAAGGAGTAGAAAAAGTAGTAGACATTATCAAAGAATAAAGAAATGTTAACTACGAAGTTCTTTCATTTGCTAGCTCAAGAAATATTGGAAGAACAACATTGGATTTCCTAACACATTTACCTACATAAGGAAGAAAGTTATAACTTGGGGCTGTGTAGCCACCAACAACCCTATTTAGGTTTGCATAGAAATAGAGAAATTGATAATTACATATGGTAATTTTTTCATATGGTGGACATGAATAAGTTGGATGGTTCTATCCCATCAATATGGGTCACCCACATGGAAAATTAATTATCTCCTCTAGGAATTATTGACGACACAATGAAACTAAGGCTGGTGGCCTTGTATTTAGATCTATAATGATGGAAATGGTAGTCATGGAATAATAAATCCTATGTATGCTACATCACATGAATTCCATTCATTATAGCTAACCATACATGTTTCAAGGGATATAATTACTATTTAAGGTTGATTACCAAGTTACGCGAACCAAGTTTAGTCACCAACCTTAAGACAACCTTTGAGTAATTAGCCATATATACAAATATATTAATAAATTCCTTCTATAAATAATGTTTCATTAGTTTTTATGAATTTTGTGCCTTGAAAATGATAAGAAACCAATAATCATAGTCCTCTTCAAGGCGAAAACCTCCTTTTGTAATGAATACAATGTACAAGACAATATTCACTGATTGTAAGACTTGGTCTCCTTAATAAATATATATATAT
>APFE031661363.1:169245-207043 GCA_000404065.3 Pinus taeda
TGTAAATTTAATCACTCAATATATAGGTATTAATAATGGGTTTAAGGGTTAACATGGGGCTATTATAGGGCTTAACATTACCTTCCCCTTCAAATAAGTTTTGTCCTTGACACTTTTCTATATGTGGGTGTTTCAGAATAAATAAATCATCTTCCCATGTCACTTCTTCCACTGATAAGTTCTTGAATTTGATGAGGTACTTAGTAATTGCTTGATTTCTTAGTATTTAGTCCTTGATTCGATGATTCTTTTTTGTTACAATATTATTTTCACTTGTCCAACAATCTTTGGTAGAATATTTTGGATTGGGATCTTGTCACTAATTATCTTCTTCAATAAAGAAACATGAAATTCTTGATGTCCATGAAAATGGAGGCAACTCCGCTTCAGAAGCCATACTTCCATTTTCCATAATAAATTGCTGTTAATTTATTTTACTTCTTTTGTTGCTTGAGCGAAATATTTTTAGATGGTTGTAGTCTTAAAAATACCCAACTCTCCACTTCAAATTCCATTTCACTACAATGTTGATCTGCTAGTTGTCTCATCCTATTTTGTACCATAACTAAGTTGTCCTTCAATAATTTGAGAACCTATTATTAGTGTCATATGCAGTCCCCTACTTTTTGAGCCTTTATATTCCCTTTCAAGGGTGATGTAATGTATGGAGGATGATATCCATAAAATTCCATAAATGATGACATTTTTGATGAGGTATGGAAGGATGTGTTGTATGACCATTATACCAAGGCCAACCATTTGACCCATTATGTTTGTTTATCATATGAAAAGAAGCATAGATATCTTTCTAAACATTTATTCATAATAATAATTTTCCCATCATGTTGAGTATGGCAACACAATTTCTGATAAAATTAAGTACCCAAACAAGAAAATAATTCAATCCAAACATTTCCAATGAAAATTGGATCTTTATCACTCGCAAAGATATTTTTTATTCGATGTAGCTTTTGGACTATTTCCATGAAATATTTGGCCATTGTACTTGTTTGAGAAGGATGAGAAAGGAAAAAGATGATAATTCTTTGTCATTCAATCTACCATTACCATAATGACACTCTTTCCTTCAAATTTGTGTAAAGATGGAATAAAATCCATTGAAACTTCGTCCCAATGCTAGCTTGGAATGACTAATGGATGAAGGAGCCCCAGGTTCTTGATTTTCTCTCCATTATTATTTTCGCATACCACACAATCCACCTGAAAATTTTACACATCACCTTTAAGACCTTCCAAAGAAAGAACATTTCTTGATTGTATGGTATGTCTTCGAGAACCTTCAATGTCCTCCTATAGGAGCAATGCATAAATCTAAAACGACCTTCTTTTTTAGTTGATAATTCTTAAATAAGTATAAGCAATCATGATATGATAACATATCATTTTTCTACATAATTGTTTCTACTACATTTGGGTCCTCCTATAGTTGTTGAATGACCTTGCATATATTATCATCCTGCTCCCATTATATCCTTGCTTATTCTATCCAGTCAAATTTTGGAATGGAAATAGTGCATAGGGAACAATTTGTGTCTTCCTATTTCCTTGAGAGTGCATATGCCACAATATTTTGTTCTCCCATTTTGTAGAAAATTTTAGTGTCATAAACCAACATCTTTGTGACCTATTTTTGTTTCTCTTTTGAAGATAGATTTTTCTCCAAGTACTTTAGATTATCATGATTCTTATTTACTTTGAAGTGTCTCCGTACTAGGTATGGATTCCATGTTTTGAATGCATGTAATATGGATGACATTTCTTTTTCCTAGATGGGTTTCAGTAAGTTCTCTTCTTTAACTTTTCTACTTTCAAAGAAAATGAGCCATCCTTCTTGCACGAAAATGACACCAATGTCGTAGCCTAAGGAATTGAAGGTTTTTGTGAAGTTAGGTGTTTCTAAGAATATAGTTTCACACATAGCCTATTTAATCTATTAAAAATATTTTCTTACTTCTTTAGTCAAAAACATTTTTTCCTTCTTCAAATTTTTTTTAGAGGCGTTTCTATTTTACCATAATTCTTGAAAAAATTATGGCAATATCTTGTCAATCATAAGAATCCTCTAACTTTGTTATAGGAATTGGTAATAGGCCATTCCCTCATGGCTTTGATTTTGTTAGGACCCACCTTGACACATTTTTATGCAAAGCTCTAAATCAATCAATACAATAACCTTTTTCTTTTTGATATATCCTTCTATGTTTATTATTTGTGGAGTATTGATGCTAGCCAATGACTGGTAAGATATTTTTGGACTAGTCTCCTCTAGCTCTAGATATTGTGAAGTTTCCATTTCTTGATCTTCTTCACATTCACAGTATGTGTAGAATATTTTTTGTTCACTACATTTATACCCCATACTATAATTTCTATCGGAGTTGAAACATAGTTCCTTTTCTTTTCTATCATCCATTTGTTGAGGAGTGTAAGGCTTGTTAGTTTAGGAGAGGGGGCGTGATTTTCTCTATAGTTATTAGTAAAAAATATTCTATTGGCCATTTTTTTACTTTTAAGTTTCCTTACCCAATTGAAAGCATGCTCTAATGATTTAGGTTCAAAGAGATACAACTCATTTTGATTCTTTCCTTTGAAGTTCCCATAAATAGGTCTAACAAAGTTTCCCAAGAAATTTTCTTTACCCTAAGAATTAACTTTTGGAATTGTTGAATGTGATCTATACAAATTTATTTTTGTCAAATATTTATCAATTGACTAAAGAATATATTTCTATTAATATCTCCATAATGTTCTATTAATTCCATTGCAGAAATGGACCAAGATGAAACTGAATCCTTTTCCTTTCACAAAGCCATTGATAACATACATGTTGGTCTTTTTCTAAAAACAATGATGATATATTCACCTTTAGTAAAGTTGTCACTTGGTGTATATCCAAATATTTCTCCATATAAAATATACATATCTCTCTATCATTGCATTACTAACACTAATCAAAAGGTGGAATTTTGGCCAGACAACGCTATCCCTTTGCTCGTATTGCTTACTCGTACGGTCTATCACATCATGCTACTAGAACTAAGGCCTATGTATAATATAGCTGTAATAATTATGGAAACATGATAAGTTTATATAATCATTAACATCAAACTTCCTCATATCAATCTTCAAAATGCAGTAGTTCCTTGATGTTTACTTCAAGCCTTGATGATGTATATATTGCATTAAAAATTTGAGATTATGGTTTTTTGATTCAACATGTGTGCTCTCCAATTTTGATAAAATATTTCCCATAGGTGATTTAGCTTTAAAAAAATGGTTCTCCTTGTTTTCATTATTTCTTTGGATCTCGATATCCCTTTTAAGAGGCCTCTCCAAGAGAATATTTTCCATGAAATTCATGAATTTTATTATTTCTTCCTTATTTTCATTCACCCTTTTTTCCATTTCCCTTTTAAGTATTTCTTAAGAAATTAATAAATATAATAATTTGAACATACTAACATCCATTTAATTAAATTTCTTCTCTAATTAAGATAACATAAATTCTAAGTCTTCACTTTCTTCATGGGTCAACAAATGAGCCTTCAGTAGATTTAATTGGTGTAGTAGCATTATTTGGAGGCATGTTGGAAAATAATAATAATACTCCTCTTTATGAAAACCTTCAGCCACCAAAAAAAATAAGTGGATCTACTAATAAATAGTTAGGTCACATGTAAGTTACGTACCTTTAAAAGATTAATTCTGAGAATACTTGAACAATTAATATTTTCTTGACATATCTCTGAGATTTGAGCCCTTCAAGATTTGAAACTTTGGTTTGTAACACTTTGATATGTATCTTATACAATTCCATAAGTGTGACCAAAATTTCATGTGCCAAATGAAAGTTATGATAACATTCCTAGCATCTTCTAATGTTCGGTCTCTTCCCATAAGTAAACTTGTATATCATGCCATAATTCCAGTTCTTCAAATATAATTCTAAACTTTCTAATTGAGGTACTTATATTTGTCTTGTGAAATCCATAAATATTTCATTTGAAATTAGAATAAAAGAAGATATAATAAAAATACCAGACTGGCCTATTTAAAATTTATTTGCAGATTGTTCACAAACCCTTAATTCCACAAGGCATAACTTAGAAAGAATAATGAAACCATTTTTGAAATTTCAACTAGATGTTCCCAAGTATCTCCCCTTAATATAATCCAATTTTCATTGTCTAAAACCTAACCAAAAATAATTACTATGAAAATTGAAAACTAACATATTTGAAACTGATTTGAGGGGCATTCAGGGACCTAGACTTCCTTAGAGAGTATATCAAAAATCACAACGAACCAAGATATGAAATTTTAATTGTATGTAAAATGATATTTAACCTCAACATGTCCAAGTTTCATAGTTTGAAACCTCCCAGAAAAAATGTTATAGAAAAAATGATGAATTGGCTTATTTGAGGTTGATTGTAGGTGCATTCATGAACCTAAGTTTCGTGAATTAAGATCTTAAATTTGAATTAGTTATTAACCAATACTTCTTCTAAATATTCTCCGTGTTTAACCATCTAAAGCCTACTAAGAGAATGTTATAGAAAAAATTCCACAATGACCTATCTGAAGAAACAAAAACCTAAAATCATGAACTTTGATGCCAAATGTTATGAACCTTGTGCCTTCAAAATAAGAAAATAATAATTATAGTTCTCTTTAATGAAGAAACATCCTTTGATGATGAATACAATGTATAAGATAATATTTTTTTATTCTAGGACTCGGTCTCCTTATTGTGTATATGTGTAGTTGACAAGGGGTGAAACTATAATAAAATGGGACCATGAGGGTTTCTATCCTACATAGAAATTTAATAATAGAAATTTAATCACTCACTATGTATGGATTAATATGGGTATTTAAGGTTAATGTGGAATTTATATAGGGCTTAACATTAGTGGCCTCAAGGAGGTGGTTTAGGCATAGGAGAGAATGCAACATCTTGCTACATGGTTAGAGGTATTTGAGAGGGAACTAGAAGCTGAGATTGTAATCAGTGCAAAAATAAAATAATCCATATTTCATTCTCTACACTTGTCCTCCCCAACATAATATTATAAGAAAAATCCAGTCCTACATTGGAAGTATAAATATTATCTCCAATGGAAATGAAAGACTCAAAGACATGGATTGAATTATAATGGAAATAAAAAATATGTTGTATGTCATAGTTGTAAGGAACATAATTTTTCCAAATTGATATGAGGGCCAAAACTGAAGACATAACTATCAAAGAGGCACAAAAGTTATAGGTTGAAGGAATCGACACTTAGACCTATGAATAATTTAAACCTCCTTTTCATTGTTAAGAACCCCTAATCTCTCTACATGCATTATCAAGAATTTCAACGACACAAGATTTGAAACTCATCGACTCCATCAAGTACTATAAATATATATCCATAGTTGATAGTGGAAATACTAACAATTTCATTCACATTAGAGTGGTTGAAGAAACCCATTTTTTGGTACACCCATTTTACAACTTTTAAATGATGATCACCAGTGGAGGTATGGTGAAAGGTGGGGGTATATGTGAACACATAAAACTCTATATGGGATATTATGAGCTAAAAACCCATCTATATCCATTGATATGGGTTTTTGTGATATAATATTGGATCCAAAATTTCTACACACGTTGGAACTAGTGGCAATGGTTTTCAAAGAAATTTATATTAGTTTCACTAAGGAAGGATATGTTTACACTGTGAGCAGGCTCCCATAAAATATTCAATTCTAATCATATGTATAATATATTAAAGAAATATGAATTTTACATTAGTTTCCAATTTCATTCCATATAGGTTATGGATAATCTAACATAATATATCTACCTAAATTTGTAGCTTTAACTTCTTAACAAACATCATTGTGTTTTGAGACACCAAAAGATTTACCCCCTTCCTTGCGAGATCATAGCCATGAATTTCCCCTAATTATAGGAACTCAACCACCAAATGTACATCCTTATCTACATGATTTTGAACAAAATAATGGAATAGAAAATTTCATTTAGGAAATGTTAGAGGAATTGGTCATACATCCCAGTACAATCTCTTAATCATCATTAGTATTTTTGATGTTGAATAAGGAAGGAACTTGGCACATGTTTCATTATTTTATGGCTTTTAATAATTTGATGATGAAGGAGAAATTTTTCATACCAATTATTGATGATCTCATAGACTCATGGAGTGAATTTTTTCACTAATCTTGTTGTATCTTTATGATAACTCCAAATTAGTATCATATAAGAAAACATCCCTAATACAATGTTGAAAAAAATTAAAGTTCATTATAAATTTCTAGTGATGACTTATATTTTTTGGCATGCTCCATCAACCTTATAGAGCCTCATGATGAAGATTTTCAAATCCTTCCTATGCAGTCTTTCTAAGTGTTCTTCAATGATATATTTATCTACAATAAAATATGGGAATCACACATATATCATATTGATAATTCCTTCAAATTCTTGAGAGAAAACCAATTATTAGTGAAGAACTTCAATTTTTCTTTTAGACCTATTGAGGCTTAATATTTGGTTTGCGTTATAATTTAGAAGGGAGTATTAGATGATCCCATGAAAGTGGTGGCTACTGAAGATTAGCCACATCAAAAAACATTGAAGATATTTAGGGGAGACTTAGTAAGTATGAACTACTACATGAAATTATAGTTTTTTTTGGCAAAATTACATCTCCCATAATGTCACTCCTTATAAATAATGCATATTTCTAAAGGGAGGAAAAATAATAATAAAGCATTGTTCTTAAGGATATAATATGCACTATCTATGATTAGAAATGCCTAACTTTAATAATACATTTGTCTTGGAATGTGATTTCTTAAGTAGAGGTGTAGGAGCAACAATAATGCAATAAGGATGCACATTAGTCTTTAGTATTAAGAAATTATGAGCCACAATTTGGGAATATCTACATATGAGAAAGGAATGATTAATTTTATTAATTTACTGGAGACTTGGTGACCCTATCTTAGAAGGAGGAATTTTCAAATCAAGACTCACGATCATATTTTGAATTTCTTTACCAACCAAATTTTTTCTTCAATAAAGAAACATAAATGATTCACTAAGATATTGAGGTATGATTATGAAATGATATGTAAGAATCATAAAGATATTTTTTTTATGGTATATATATACAACTCAAGGAGGATGGGTCACTCCTTTCCTTATCATTACAAAGTCTTGTGTGGCTTCAGGATTCCTAGAGAAAAGGGCTAGAAAAAATTACTTTATGGAAACTCATTCAACAATTTTAGATAGAATTTATATGTGGTAAAAATACATATTTGACTATAAAGGGTGTATTATTCTAACAAAATATTTTACCCTAAAACAATTAGGCTGAAAAGAGCTACATTCATGACCAACAAGAGGTAAGTCTGGTTTTCTTAAAACTTCTCAAAGAACTAAGAGTTCATTATTTTGGGATGGAATGAAAATATATATTATGTATTTCATAGAATCATATGATGCCTGCTAAAGAAATAAGGGACAGGTGGTGAAGATCCCATGGGAATTACAAATTTCACCAATCCCAACACAAATGTGGACAAGCATTTCAATGGATCGTTATTGCGGGACTCCAAAAAGTGGGAAATAAATAAGTCAACTTGGTGATGGTTGAATATCTTAAAAAAGATACTCAATTTTATGCCTTGTCTAATATTTTCACTCTTTCCTTATTTTCCAACTCTTCATAGATAAGATATTTAATCTACTTTGTATGTGCACTTCCATTATCTCATATTGGGACCCAAAATAAACCAATAAATGTTGCCAAGCACTATATAAAATTCAAATTGTAGAGATGAAAATGTGTACTACATATCATCCCCAAATTAAGGGTGAAAAGACGTTGTCAATAAGTGCTTAGAAACCCATTTGTGGTGCTTTCCTTCTCAAAAGTTACACCAATGGGCACAATGGCTTCCCTTTACTAAATGGTGGCATAATACTATTAATTATGGATATATTAAAAATGAAACCATATGAGATTGTTTATGACCAAAAACCCATATTAGTGGAAGGATATGTTACATTTGATCATATCCAAGGTTAGTCTCGTAGACAGATCACTACACACCAGATAATCCATTGATTATATCCTCAAGGAAATCATGTTTATGGCACAAAAGCTTATGGAACGACAATCTAATAAACATAGATTTTAACATTCATTTCCAAGGGGATCAATTATTCTTCCACAACCTTATAAACAAACATATTTCAAAGATACACTTCCCTAGAGTCTAATATCTAACTTCTATGATTCTTATCATATCATTCATTGCAATGGTCAGTCTGCCTAAGCTACATATCCCAATGCACTCCATGATTCATTTGGTCTTCCATGTCTCTTGTTTAAATAATATATTGGGATAAAATTACATAATGCAAGGAAAGCTACAAGAATTTGATGAATAAGCTTTCATTGAATCCCATGAGATATAGTACTAGATATTAAAGAGCATTAATTGCATTGAAGGATGATGAAGTATTGTTCTAGTGGAAAGATATGAAACTAAATGACAGAAATGGGAATTGATATCAATTATACAACAATTTTCTCCCATTCAACCTTAAGGAAAAAAAATTGAAGGGAGAGAGCATGTTAGGGACCCACCCTAACCGAATTATTTCGATACTTTGTTACCCCAAAATTTTGTATAGATGATAGTAACACAATAGCACGAATGAAATAGGTACAAAACTCAGAGAAAGTAGTCATATGTGAAACAAATTCTTGAAATATAAGGATAGACAGGAAGAAATCAAAATTTCATTCACCATGTATCTTTCTGACTATGCACGTAGGTCTGCATGCATATTCTTTGGTAAGCTCGTGTGACTATGAAAACACCAGTGGAAAATCTATTCAATAGTTATGTATACATTTTTAAGTCTTCCCCATTGAATTTGACAGTATCTTGTCACACTCATTAGGATTCCTACCTTTTTGTCGAAGGAAAAAATCGACCCAAAAGATTCAATTTTTCCATAAAAGTGATGTATAGTGCCTATCGAAACTTTTCTACAAGATATCCTCCATTAGGGTCTATAAACGAAAAGATAGGCTAAGAAATTCATAGAGAAATCTAGAGTAAGGTTATGATGATAGTATTGTGCAGAAGAACAAAGGATTGGGAGAGAGAGAATGAGACAAATACCCATCCCTAGTGAGAGACAAAGTTTCTCCCCTTGTATTTAGTTACATAGTGAGGTGAAGCTGTAGTAAAAATGTGTTTATTACTAAAATTTCTTTCCTTTTACTAGTTTATGCTTATGAAATAGAATTATTGTCTATTTACTTTACATGAAAGTATTTGTTCATATTTAATATTTTATTCATTATGGACCCTACTTAGTTTTTAGCTAACAATCAACATGTTGTATGTTACCAATTAAAAAAGTGTTTATTTCATATGTGCTTGAGCGAAATAACCACAAATGGGAATGATGACTATGTTGGGTTTAGATTCTAATTTCTTTATCATTTCCTTCCATATTCTACATTTTTTTCTTTCTCACATTTATTTGTAGGTAATTCATTTTTTCTGCCATACGTCGTTTTGCCCTTTTTCTGTAGGAATTGGAGCTTGATTACTAACATAAGTCCATTGTAAAGGAAAAGTATCACTTGGTTCCTAACTACTCATGATTTCTTACAACACTTGCGCGACACTATGTGATACTTCATAGATAATATTGTAGGAGTTGCACGGTTGAGATAAAACTACACAGTCCGAATTGGTCTCACTTGATAGTGTAACAACCCAAAATTAAAACACACAACTAATTATAATCAATGTATGCTATTAATCATCAAAGCACAACTATTCAACTAGTCAACATAGAAATTTTCAAAAACCCTAAGCAAAGAATACCTACTTGTAGCACTGATATACCTTACTTGTGACTTTGGAGTTGTAATGCTACTCAGATCTTGCTAACGCAACAAATTTTTGGGGACAAATCTCCACCCAACTGTAGGATCAGATCCACATAATCGTTTTACAGTCGACCACCCCTGTGTCCTCAATCAACTACTACTACCATAGAATCCTTTGTCTAATAGCTCTTTCCTTCCAAAGGAATGAATAATGCTTCTTATCCCCCCTTTTGTCCATTAAATAGAACAAACGGTTCCAAAAATGGGAAGGAATTGCAAAGGGATCTGCCTACACACAATCCATTTGTCAACATGCCAACTTTTGTTTCTTTGTTTCAAGTTTTACTTAATTTAATATTTCTCTTAATTTAATTCTTGTTATTCTACTTTAATTATTCTTACTATTTATATAGTTTACTTATATATATATAGCTTAATTTTACTATTTTATTTATTATTATTATTACAGGACATTACATACTCCCCCTCTTTAACGAACTTTGTGCAGAAGTTAAGTTGGGTCATTTAACATTTTATTTTATTTTTATTTAGTTATTTATTACTTCGCATTTTCCCTACACCCTCTACTGAACTAGTATACCAACAGGCCTTGGAAGTTCCACAACAGCTTGGAAATCCAAAGGAATCTCTATCATTTTTCCTACCTTTTAGAACAAGGAATAAAGCCTCTTTGACCTATACCAAAGCCCAAGGCCTGCCCCAAGGCTTAGACCTCATATTCCCAAAGGTAAGCAGTTGGTCCTAATACTCAATGACTCTAGACATATAACAAGGTTGGCGCACTCCCTCCATACTCACTAAGGTGCACAATCCTAGGCATCGGAGTCCTTATTCACCCTTAGAACTTCATCATAGCAATCCAAAATCAAGCACCTAACCACCTCAAAATGGTCCCATAACCCCTCAAGAGTTATTTGTCAAGAGATATACAAGCTAAAAGAACCATTGGCATATATAGTGTTGATTTAATTTGTCCCATTCCATATAGTGTTATAAATTATCCCTCTATTGACGGTGCTAGACCCGCCAACATCAGGGGATCTCCATGAAGCCCCAACTAGACCTCACGTTGTTTGGTGTGGGAGTCCCATCTAGTACAATAGGTTGGTTGCCATTATATTAAATATTTGCCCCAACTCTTACTTGTCAGTAGAGGAGAGTGGTCTGCTTTGTCTTCTGAGAAGTGGGGTTCACATGCTTGGTGAGTGTAAGTGTCACTTGTGTCAATGTTTCTTTCACTGTAGAAGGAGAGGGTGAGAGCGAGTCCCAAGTTAATTGTGATGAGTGCCAACACTACTAGGAACACATAACACATCATGACATGCGCAACTTCTGGAAGAACAGTCCACACGGATGTGGCAGTCACAACGCACAAGGGAAGATAACCCGTATAATACTCAGTGGATTAGTTCACACGAGTACAATGATTTTTATAGCAAGTTCCATGTGAAAGGTCGGTCTGATGTCTAGGAGAGTAGTCTACATGAGTGAGATAACATTAACAACATATACAACACATTTTCATCAACATATGTGTATTACAACAAGTGAATTAGTTTAAGTGTTAAACACATGCATTACAAGTGTTAAAGATTAGCCTTACAATAGATACAATAGATGTGTGAAAACATGTTGGCTTGTTAGCATGCTTCTGAATTAAGTGAAAGTTCCAAGACACATCATTACACCATACATCACTAACCCCGTGTGAAGGGCATTGGAGCCACTACTTACTCCTCAAATAAAAGATAACAGACTGTCTTGGCTATGTGGGAGGAGCTAAGGTGGAAAAGTCCTTTCATGTACAAATGAGGGGGTATTTACATCCAAGGGTGAAACTGACTCTTGTGGTTGTTCGACTACCCTCATGACTATTTGACTTCCATGACTTTTCAAATTTGCATGAGTCTTTGTACAACAAGTGGGTCTCTTGGACTTCCACGTTACATTGCATTGATTGACAACATAGCCCATAATAGATATGTGGGCGACATGACTCAACATGCCAGTGATGGTACATTCGTGTTGCTGTTGGAGTGCATGTCAACCTGCAGTGCTACTGGGTGATGGATGTTTTTGTGGTGTGTCACAACTTCACCTCCACATGGCAAGGTGCATGAAGTATTTTATGGTCATTGGTTCACTTGATGCTACTTTGGTACATTGCTCCTTGCTTGTATGTTGGAAGGCTTGACAAGTTCGTCTATTCTCGAAAGGTGCATGTTTGTCCATTTGTCCATTCGTGAGCATGTCTTGCATGTTTTCTCATCCATTCATCCATGAATATATCTTTGCATGAACATCCATTCATGAGCATAAATCTTCACATGCATCATTCGTTCATCCATATGTGAACCTGTCTTTTGCATGAGCTCCCTTCATTCATCCCATTCGTCGTTGCGCCATGTTTGTTAGTGTACGTGTGCCTATATTCACTCATGATGAGATGAAATCAAATCCAAAAACCTCCTAGTCTACCATGACACATGATCATTTCGAATGTAGGTGACCGGGAGAGGTAGCAAGGTTAAGAACCAGGATGATGGCTCCGAGCACTTCTGATGAAAACTATGCAAGAGTCACTAGGTGATAAAGATGGGAAATCCAAGTCGATAGTGACTATCCATGAGGTTTGACTCGGCTGGAAGGAAAAGCTATGCAAATTTTGGGAGGGATAGTCTGCGACACAAGAAGGCAAGGCAGACAAATTCTGTACATTTTTCGAAACAAGCAAGCAGCAAGGGCTTGAAGGAAAATTTTGCACAATTTTCTCGGGAAACAGGCCGAGCTACATGGAGGATCAGCAAGTAGAAATTATGCAGTTTATTGGAGGAACTAGCTGGGGAGGCTGGCATCCAAAATTGCATAATTCCTAGATGGAACTAGCAGTTGGCTAATGGATCATGAGCAATAGAAACTACACAATTCACAAGGGGAACAGGTAGTGAGCTACAGGGAGCTTGGCAGTAAAAACTGCACAATTCCTAAGGGAACTAGTAGTCTGTCGCTAGGAGCTGTTGACGAGGGAAACTGCACTGAGGCTGGGAGGCTTGCCTGCTGATCATCTCTGTGCAATTCTTGAGCTGAAAGAACTACTGGGTAGTAGAAGTCTTGCTCATGAGAACTGTGCAATTTCCTGGATGAGCAACCAGTGGACTGTTGGGAGGAATGATTGGGAAAACTGCACAATTTTCTGAGGGAGATAAGGACGAGCGCTTGTTGTTTTTCTGGCCTCTCTACGCAATTTCCTCAGTCAACAGAGAAAGTAAGGTCAGCAGCCTCTGCATAATTCTTAAGGGGAGTCAGTCCTGGTGTGACTACTGGGTCTGACTCTCCGGGTGGCCAACATGAAAGCTTCTATGCTTTTCTGGGTGACAATCGATAGAGTCGATGGCAGGGTGATGGTCCGACTGTCAGAGGGGAGTCCGGTCATCAGAAGTTCGGCAAAATGACTAAGTGTGAATGGTGAAAAGATGCATAGGTGATCGTGCAAACACACACTCACATGACTTGATGACGAGACAAATCAAACCATCCAGACACAGATATTCAACATGATTGACCGATGGTGCAAGCGACAAGTGTGCCACTCGTGAATGATTGTTGATTGACCATGAAGATGTTTGTGTGACAGTGAATGTGACTCCATGTGTGAGTGTGACAGATGCTTTCATAACAGACACAAAAAGTACACATGAGGAGAAGCATTTGAGCATAACTAGAACATGGTCACAAGCATGACTTAGACACGAACATGCAAAAACTTGAATGAAATGAATAAGAAAGGCGGATACAAAGACACACACAACTCATAGAGTGAACCTGAGGGTGTGTAGTCATCAACTGAAACTCTCAAGGGAGGCTCTAAAATTGGGCGTAGGCCAAAAGTTTGGAGGCTGGTTGTAGCCACTACAACACCCTCACATTTATGGGATCCCATGAGATCATCAAATAAATCATCCCTCTTGACCTATTTTTGGATTTACTGTCAATCACCACATCTCAACATGCAACTAATGCATTAGTTATTATCATAACATCATAGAAAATAACACAAAAGTGACATCATGCATACAATATCCATCATGGGTATACAACATCATAATCATAACAAAATAAATAAATAATTACAACATATGCATCATTAAACTCTCATCAAAACTATGTTCAATTGCCACATACATCACATTATTAAACATCAACAAAAAACTATACTTCAAAATTTCCAGGTTTAGATAAAGAATAACTTAAACCATAACCTCAACATATTACCATAGAGTATCCATAAAATTAAAGCAATTAGATGTGATACTTATTATTATTATTATTATTATTTAGGATTTACATATGTGTTCACTTACCATTATCCCTACTCCTTTATTGTAAATCATGAAATATTCATAAGAAAAAGCATTATTAGAAATCATTTAGCAAAGACTCCAAACCATATTCTAACTTGATAAATCACTATCCCCATTTTTATTTTTTCTATATACCATCTTTACACTATGTTTACTATATATCCTAAAAATATATTTACTATTTATTTTTCCCAAAACTAAACACCACAGGTAACGTTTATAAAAATAAGTTAAAACTCAACAACTATATATAATATTACACACCCATATAAGAAATATGATTCCTTATTCTATCACCATATTAAAATAATTCATACAAATTGTTTTTTTAGACTTAATCACTACATATATCAAAAATGTAATTATATCCATAATACACTTTTAAATATTCTATATATTAATATACATATATTATATTTCCTATTCATTCAAAAACTCTATTATTAATATATGCATACAAATTCTATACTTTAATTTCATTTTCTATATTCAACATATATATAAAATCACCCTTTCACACCATCGCACTCTAATTTCTGAATGTTAGCGATGAGAAATTATTTTCATACTATTCCCTCTTTCTAATTCGACAATGAACTTAACAGTTAGGTTCTCGAAAACAAATTAATTACATTACTATCCTTGACCAATTCAGTTATAGCTGGATAAATCTTCTAATATATAATTGCATAATCCTATAACATAGTTAAAGAATATCCTTCTTATTACAAAAAAAAATCTCATTGGAATAAATTGTTTATAATAACAATCAAATAACTTTTGACTTAAAATAATTCTTAATTTAATTAAATAGGAATCATATACAAAGACAAGTAATTCACATTCGATTGTGAGGATGGTACTACCCGATTTTCATGATAGCTACATAAATTAAATATAATGGAATTAATTTATTTAATATGACTTTCTCAAATACTTTGAATAAAATTTTAATATAAGTTTTTTTTTTGGGAAACAATCGCATCAAAATATCCCAAGAGACCGTCGCCATAAAATTGTATATTATTTTGTATTTATTTACTCTAAATGCATTGAAATTATTTTTCAAAGACATTTCATTTTTACATCTTAATAATAGAGATGAAACAAAAGTGGGATAGAAAAAGTGTAACAATTTTGGGTTAAAAGTTCATATAATAAAAGTTAATAAAGGGAAAATAAGACCATGCGAAAGGGGCACTTATTCGAAGCTGAATGTTGGGAAAAATATCCTAGTGGGAATCACTTGTTGTGTTTTATGGCTAAGGGGAAATTGGAAAACGCCATGGCTAAGGCATTTGAAAGGCAAAAATGTATTTTTGGCACAATATTTATGAAAATAATGGAAATTAGTAGAAAAGGAAGGTGAAAGGCCACAGGTTGCATGTGAGGAGGAAAATGAAGAAAAATAATGAAAAATTGAAGAAATTAATGACCTTGTCAATAAAAATGCCTCGGAGCATCGGTTGGTAGATTTTGGTCAGTCTTTCTTTAGTTTAGCGTTATAAATTGTCTCAGAGATGAGAAAGAACCCAAAGGAGAAAGAAAGTAAGCAAGCAAGGAAAGGAAAGGAAAAGCAAAGAAGGACAGAGAAAGCAAAAGAAGGAAATGATCAAACAGCTAAATTGAGAATACTTGTAGGTAACAGATTTCATGTGTGATTTCCTAGTTGGTTTTGAAATGCATGGTATGTGCACGTCATTATATGGTTCTTTTGATAACACTGGCATTGATTTTTCTAGGATTCGACATTGGATTTTGGCATAGCCTTGTCATTTCTAGATAGCCATGGTGTGATGGGATTTTTCTCAGTTTGAGATTTGTAGTTCTGGATGGTTTTGTAAGCTGGGGTGAGGTGGTCTCAAGAAAATTCCCAAAGGCCTAGGAATCCCTTGACCCATACTGGTAGTATACATGGTAAATACTGAGGGTGAAGACAAGAAGATTCCTCAAGGATGATGAAGAAATTTTGAGGCATCCAAGCTTGGTTTAGTTTTGTGATCTCGATAATAGTTTAGGTTTGATCAAGGTATGGAGAGGGTGGAGGTTGTTTAACCTTTGGATTCCCTTTGTTGTCTTTCCACCAGTTTATCCCATGACATCCCACATCCATGCTTGGAATAGGGTACAGAGGTGATTGGATGAAAGAAGTGGAAGTCTCAAACCCGATTGGCAATTTACTATGGTTAACAAAAGCTAGATTTCTCTTGGTTTTGGTAAGGAAATGTACTAGTTATTATGTGGATTTAACGAATGTTGTCTTATGGTTATTTATTTGGTTTTTTGCTGGTTATAAGGATGGTTATATGACAGATCTCAGTCATGGATCTATTCATGTTTTTACTTGTAACTGAACAAAAAATGAATGAAATACCTAATTGATGTTATGATAGCTAATGTGAAAAGGTAGAGACCCTTCTTGTTAAATATCAGTTAAGTTTTGATTCCCTTATGTTCAGACTTGCGTTCATGACCTCTAAGTGGCATATCTACCAAGTGTTGGACAAAAATTCAGTCTCAGTTGGGGATGATCAGGTCAAGTCCTAGTTCCATTTTTTGGTTTACAAGCATTTCCTTCATGTCTTTTATGAGTTCTAGACATTTCATAGCTTTCTAGGCAGAGGCTAGGCCCCAACTCTACAAAGTAGCATTCATTATCATAGTCCTTGGCACAACACTAGCAAAAAACCACCAAAGTCACACTGATGCAAGCCTATGGGAGTGACTAGGAACCTATAGTCACATGGATGCCTTGGAAAGTAAGCGACTGGGTCTCTAGTTAAGGGAAAAGGTGATTTGTCTCAAGCGTTGGAAACCTAGAGGGGTTTGGTTACTTTTGGAGGTCTTGTGGTACCTAAGGGAAGTTAGCAAGGTATTTTTGTGTCGACTCCATTTCCTTAAGGTCATCTAGGAGGTTGAGTCATATCATAGTAACCACTCATTTCATGTTTACCCCAAGTAATCCAGTTAAAGTTGGTATATGTGAGAGGAGGAAACATTATAGGGTGGTACCAGAGTAAGTTGCGCTCTTTTTGGGTCGTATAATACCACAAAGTGGTATCAGAGTGTGTTTTCGCTCTCTTTGGGTAAGTTTGATGTTGTCAAGGTTATGGATGTCATACATGGTGTTAGGGTATACAGTTGGTATGATCATACATGATTTTTTTGTGATGTTATAATATTACATGGATATGTTTATGATTATATATGTACATGATAATGTGGATTGATCATGTAAATAATATAAGCCTCCCCTAAACATCAGTAAGGTATGGATTTAGTTTTGGTATCTATTTGGTTTATTTGACACGGGATACTTGCAGGAAGAAGGGAATTCAAGATGACAAGAAAAATTGTAGGCTACAATTCTCATGACTCTTGCCACAGATTAGTTGGGTAGTAAGGAGAAGAGTATTCTCCTGGTATCACATATACATTAAGGAGTTTGAGGGGATAGATCATAAGTTATAGAGAAGACAATGATAGGTTGGTTGAGGCTCAAGAAAGAATTGCAATGGCTCAGGAGAAGCAGGTAGAGGTTAATGAAACAATCATTCAAAGCTTTTTAAAGTTACAAAGACAGGGAAAATTGAGGATCTGTCAAGAGTAGGAAGAGAAAACTAATGGAGCGTATGGTAGTATATCATTGGATACAACTAACAAGAGGACTTGTATGTATGGGCATTATTCTAGTTTCTCATCCACGAGACATCATTATAGTCATTTCCATCATCCTTATAGGAGGAGGGAGTATTAACCTATGGAGTTAAAGAAGGTGAAGCCTCCTACATTTGATGGAGAGATGAAGAAGCCAAAAGATGTAGAGGCATGGTTTCCTGGAATGAATAAATTCTTTAGATCACATAGTTATCTAGAGAACATGAAAGCTAAGATAGCCACTTTCAGACTTAAAGGGAAAACTAATATCTGGTGGGAGGATATAAAGAATGTCAAAGGTATTCAGGAAGAATACTTGATTTGGGATGAGTTTGAGGGGCTCTTCAAGAAGAAGTACTTATCAAAAAGGTACCATGATGATAGAGCTAAGGAATTTTATGAGTTGTAGATGGGTTTTATGATAGATGATGAGTACACTAGTAAATTTTTGGAGTTGTTGAGGTATGTGCCCTATCTCAAGGAGGAGAAGGCTTAAGATTCAGATATTGATCAGTGGATTGCCAACAACATATAGAGACTGGATTGAGTTTGATGAGCCTATATCATTAGAGAAATTGATCCATAAATTAAAGAATTGTTATCAGAAGTCAAAGCAAAAACCTGAGCCTAAACGTGACTTGAAGGGAAATGAGAAATTGAAAGGAAAATGGCCAGCGAAAAGGAGAAGACCTCAAGACATAAGTGAGAAGGAAAATATGGCCCCTTACAAGAAGTTCATTACAGTTGAGAAGGGACATGTGTCATAGCCTGGAGAGTAGTAGACTAGAGGTGATAGTAGATCACTGTTGTAGTGTTTGATATGTGGCAAATGTCATCATAAGAATGATTTTCCATTGGACCAAGGAGATAGGCCTCAAATATATAGTGCTCAAGAGGTGCAGACAGTTGATGATGTTGGTAATAGTATTCCTTAGATTTATGTGGTTGTGGACAACATGTAGACAAATCACAATGAATCTATCACTGACATGGATGGTAAGATTTGTGATCAAGTTATTTATACTTTCATTGATCTTGGATATAATTATATTTAAGTTAATATTAGCTTGGTGGATAAGTCTCGCTTGAGAAAAGAAGTGCATGCAGAGTCTTGGTTGGTGTATTTAGATATAGGTATGAAGTGTTAGAGCTTAGATCAACCTCAGGCTGAAGGGAGGAAATCTTAGGATAACCACAAACCACGCTTAACCTGGTAGCTAGCCCTACCAGGTTGGGAGAGGGCTCTCTCCTTGTCAATCTCAGTTAGGATGACTGCAATTATAGCTTTATATGACTGAATTGAAGTTCGATTTTAGGCTAGGTGTAGTAGCTCAGGGTTTTTTGGTTGATTTTGATGATTTGTTGTTGGATCAAATGGAGCAGGAAGCTTGGGTCCGGGAAATCAAGTCATATTTACAGATATGTTCTGTGGGGCGAGATAGATAAGTGTGTATGCACTATTAATAGAGTGAGATGGTTGATTTAATATTGTTAAGTGGCTGAGGAGGGCATGCAGAGATCATGAATCCTCTTCAAACTGATAAAACATTAAGAACTAAATGCACTCCCAAGACAAAGCACTGTTATCAATGTATTTTGACTATTTCTCTTGATTCATTTAGTTAAGAAAAATGGAAAAGGTTTTCAAACATATAACACATAAAAATAACTTATTACAAAAGAAGAAACAATACAAAAACACAATGTCACAAGAATCCCACAAAAATAGCTACAAAACCTAGTTTTATTCCTTGCCAAACTACTATAGAGATATACAATAGAGCTCACACAAAAGTCCAACCTTTACAAATGACTAAGAAAGTACATAACATAGGCATCAAACCACCTATTCTATCCATCAGGGGTTGAATCGATGAGAAAAGGAGTGGTTTCAACCATATATAAACTAAGAACAAGAATATAGGCAGTGGAACAACTTGCCTCTAAAACCATGGAAACTGAATCATTCCACCCCAAACCACCTCAAAATGATGAATTTATCCCAAAAATTCATTTTGTAATTACATCCCATAGCATTAATTACATTCATAGATTTACAAAAAAAGTGCCCAAAATTCAAATTACAAAAAATCTAGGCGAAATTTTGATTTTGGAGCCAAACTGGCAATTTACATCCAGTGTGCAACGCCCATGATCCATTGTGCAGTGATTTTTCCAAGCCAGTTTTGGGGACCTTATTGGTATCCACATTGGGTGCAAGATAACTCGTTCGAAACATTATTGAGTCTACTTTCTGGAACAACTTGAATTTCAGGATTTGAATGCCATTTTATGCCTCAAAAATGGAATCTCCCAAGACTGCTTCCTGTGTGTCAAAAAAGTAGCAGAGAGGTCATTTTTTATGGTTTTTTGGCCTTTAGGTAACCAATATCTACTCCAAAATTGATGAAACTTTTTGAGTTTTCTTGTTTTTTCATGTTGAATCCAAAAATACAAACCAATCTTTCAAAAAATTCTCCAGTCAAAAGCGCAACGCCAACCTATTGGGTTTTCCTGTTTTTCTAATTTCAAATTTTGAAAATGAAAAAAAAATCCTCAAAATTGCCCCAAATTTGGTATAGAGCACCCTCAAGAACTGCTATGATGAGCTATGGAGGCATTAACAAGAATTTATAATTTTTTGTTCTCCTTTTGGCTTCTCAAAATTTTCCTCAACCTTGCCTTTAGCTTTCTCATTCTTATATTGCATATCATGTTCTGGGTTAAATAGTGCTAAGCCATGTGGTGAAGCATTTTCTTCTCTTTATTGGCCTTCTCAAGTAGCTTCTCAAGGTCAATGTTCACCCTCTCTAACTAGATTTCTTGGTCATTCTCAATTTCTTGCTCAATGGAGGTCATCTTGCCCTTTGCTTTTTTTGCCTCTTGCTTTTCTTCTCTAATCATTTGCAATTCCATAATAGCTTGTTTATCAGTTAATTGCTTATTTTCATCCTCAAGGTATTTGATTATCCACTTTTCTCTTTCTAAATTGACTGATAGGGCTTGAATGTCAGCCTCTTTTTCCTTGATGATCAAATCCTTGACACTCTTTGGATTTTGAGCATCCAAGTCCATGACATTCTCCTCTTGAGCCACCTCATGGTCCACCAGGACAAAATCTCTCTCTTGCCCCTCACTAAGATCATCCTCATGCACCTTTTTCTTTCCTTTATCTCTGCCCTTCTGTTGCTAACCAACCTGCACCTTCTTAGCTGGTGAAGAAGACAAAGCCCCTTCCACTCTAGGTGGAGATAACATTTTCCTGTGATCTATAGATGAAGGCGAGACCACTTCCACTCCTTGTGGAGATAGTACTCGCTTGGCAGCTACAAAAATCCTCCTAGTGCCTCTCTCATAAGTGACAAACATTAGCACTCCCAAAGTTTCAGTTTCTTTGGTTTTTTCATGTCTTGAAGGTTCAGCTTCATCTTGATGCACTGATGAAAATATTTTTGTACCTTTGAAAACCTCATGAGAAATGAAGGTTTCCCATGGTATATTTGGCTTATTCAATTGATGCAAGACAATGATCTTGATCGGAGAGAAGTGGTAAATGTTGTTCATTTGTTGCGGATAAGGCAAATCTTGACATAATTTGTTAAAATTTTCAATTTTCCAGAACATGAAGAAAGGAAGATCCACCATTCTTACTCTAGTAAAATGCATCAACAACCTAATGTGGTAGGCGTACAACCTCAAAAACCTACCTTCATAAGTAAAATATTTAATGATGATCTTCATGAGTGGGGCAAACTTGTCCTGCAAGAATTTGAATGGAAACACCCTTTTTAGCTTACTAAGGCATGCAACCTTGATGTAAGGCTCATAAAATTCCCTATCAGTGTGCTTCCCATTGTTCCATTTTTCACCTATGTTTGGTATGCATGTAGCCTCTGAAATGATGGTAGGTGACAGAGTGAAAGTGACTCCAGAAAGTTGTACTTCATTATTGTCAAAGTGTGACACAAATAGCCTTGCTAATTCATGGTGATATTTGACCCTATCCACCATTTCACAGAACTCATAACAAGTCTGATGCTAGAAACATGTGATGGAAAAGGGACAAGCAATTAATTCTCTGAGGCTAATGGGCACCTCCCTGGTTATCTTTCCTCTTTTTTGAGGTCTCCTCTACTACAAGTTTAGTTCCCTAGAACTATCACTGAGGGTCTCTTCCCTAGTCTCATAATCTTTGTCCATTGTCTTATTTGGCTATATATGGTTGTGGGGAAAGAAATATAATGTAGGTGAATGATGAGTATGAAGAGATCTTCAAAAGAAAGGGAATGAGTGAGAGGAAATAGGGATATGAGTGAGATTTGATAGCGTGTAGGGTTTGAGGGAATAAGGTATGAAGTGGATGACTAGGGTTTTGAAAATTAAGGGTATAGAGTTAGGGTATAGGGTTATGTATGTAAGTAGGGTTTTAGGGAAGTGTATATGAGTGAATGGGAATGGGAATAGGAAGTGTGTGTAGGGGTTAGGGTTTTAAGGAACAGTCACCAATTATGAAAAAGACAACTATTAAACAATGAACTTTTATGAATAAAATTTGCTTTAATAGCAGCTAGGGTTTATCTTTTTTTCACAAATTAGCTCTAAGCACAAAAAGTCTTATGGCAAGAACAGTAGTAACACTTACATGTAGGAGAAGAAATATTTGCAAATCAAAGGAAATTTGAGTGATTTTTTACCTTGTTTGAGGTTCCTAGCACTGAGTGGGGAGCTTCCAATAGATGTGTAGCACTGTCCAACAGGTGCACAGTGCCGAATGAATGTGCAGTGCCTTTGTTAATTAACAATGCTAGACAACATCCAATGCATAGCACCAAATGAATGTGTAGCGCCAGGCAATAGGTGCGTAACACCTCTCTTTTTCTCCAACAGTGCCTCAACTTGCTTCTTTTTGTCCAATGACACCTTAAAATCACCTTTTGATCTCTCCTTAGCACTTTAGATTCCATAATGAGGTGATATGAAAGATGAAATTCTTTTTATACCTTTTCAAGCCCTTTGATTTTTCGTTAAACATAACCCACTTTCTAATATTTGTTTGCTCCTCTGAAATACTCTGTTTTAAGTGATTTTTGAATTTTTGCATGTCCATAGGTGGAATGATTCTCTTTTCTTTAACTTTTTTCCAGTTGCAGGAATTGACCAATTTGGCAAGTGACTAGGAGCAACATGTGAATAGTGTTACATATAGAAACCATAAAATTACATTGAATTACATGAAGTGAAATGATAAAATACAATTCTCTACGCTTTCAACTCAAAACCAAGAAATTATGATTTTTGAATAACCTCCTCATGTGCCTGCTCACATTTATTTGTCATGTGAATAACTATGGAGACAAACCCTAAGACCTAGAAAGAGCAAACCCTAAGACTTATTATTGTAAATGAATGCACTAAAAATGACCATAAATTACTTAAAGAGATATCTGAAGTAAGTTCAACAGGAATATAGCATGAGGAACAAATGAAATAAAACCCTACCATTAGTTGATCCATGACCTAATGGAGTGCAGCTCATCAGAATGGGACACCTAATATGAAATACAAAAGATAAATTTGATCACTGATGGCAGTGTGAAAGCACTAACACTAACATTGGCTCCAATGGGGATGGTAGTTCCTTGGAGGTGCCAAGAACCATAGGTCTCTGGGATAAGTAGACTAGTGCCTCATCCATTGGGCAATAAAGTCAAGATACTTCAAAAATTGAAACTAACACTATGAAAATTGACTCAAGACTCAGACTGACTTGAGATTGAAAGGCTGACTCAAGACTCACTTAATTAAAACAAATACTTACAAAGATTTTTAATGGCAGTAGACCATTGAGATTTGAGGGATTCAAATCATGATGACAACCACCTGCCTACTGATGAAATATGTACAATCATGTGAAGTGGGCCTTCTAGTGTAACCAATCCAGCAGATGGCTACTTACTGAAATCCTGCTCTCACATTCCCCGAGCAGGTAGAACGATGTACATGTAAGCAACTCACAATAACAATTGAAACCAAGTCTTATGCTAACAAACCAGGCAACAATAACCTTTTCTAATGCTTTCTAAAGAATGCCGAAGGGACCTTGAAAATCCTGAAGCACTAGCGTATCTTGAGATCGAACAGCAAAAATACAAGTACCCCCCTCATTCTGATATGAAAGAACAGTTGGTCGTTGATTGATAGGAAAGCATAGAGTAGTATAAGCTTCTGCTATCTGAGTGTGAGCTATAAATTCCTCAAGCATGAGAAATTTTGACTTGATTTCTGGCATACTGTCTCTCCTAGGCTTATACTCCTCAATTTCATAGTCTAAGTCATTCTTAAACAAAAAACATTCTTCAAGATTATCAAAAATGATAGACTTATCATTTTCATGAAGGAAAACAACATATGTTCATTGATCTATAAATCTAATTTCAAGACTATCCTCACTTTCAAAAGTGGAAGAAGCTTCACTTGCACCTTATTGACGATGCAAACACTGCAAACCTGCATTAGCTTGGGCTGTAACCTGACCTTTTAGGAGTTGATCTATCTCATCTTTAGACATAGGGGATAATATTTTTGTGTTTTCTTTTTCTTAAACAATTATTGTCTTCTTGAAATAACATTTCAAAACCTGAATGACAGTCCTCAATTTTATGGTCTTCTGAAATTTGAAAACATTTTTGATCATCTTCATATGACATGGCAATCAAATTGTCATGTTTCGTATAACACTCATTATTCATACGAGGGAAAACTTTATATAGTTCTTGAAACTCAAAACTAACACTTCTATCATTTACCACTGAGTTATCCAAAGAATATTTTTCACTTACATGAACAAATATCTCATCTTGTTTTTCACAAAAGGACCGGATTACCTCCTTGTGAAGACTTTGTTATAATGAAATGAGAACACTCAAGTCAATAACTTTGTCTTACTCTTTCCACACGATCTCAATAATAGAGTTCTTCTTCATGGGATTCAAAACAAGGTACTCTTCATCATCATGATCTGAATCTAGATCTGAATTAACCAACTTGACTTTATCACAATCTGAAACTAAAACTTGATTTCCCTGCATACTGTCTTCTTCTATGAGCAGAACTGGAATAAGACCTTCTCTTTCATCATTTTTAATTGTATTAAGATATTGATCCTGCTGCAAATTTTCCTGCACATCTTGATAAGTATCCACTAAGCTCTCTTTATGCTGCTAAAATGGATTTTCATACAAAGCTTCCATGATCTCATCTTCCATGAAGTCATCATCTTCATAAAATTTCTCAAGAATTTCAATATAACTATAAACATGTTTGCAATAGTTCTAAACTAATATTAAGGATGGATAATATTCTTTATACCTTTCAAAGAACATGATATGAAAATCCTTCAAACAGTAAATACTAGTAGGCAGCAAACTTTCATACCAAGATCGGGCTTCACCTTCCAGAATGGCCATGAATATCTTCGTCAAGTAGTATTTAGGAAAATAAACCTTCAACTTGTGAATATGCATGTGAAATCTAACCAGATGTAGAGCAGCATCATTCCTATCATCATCTTTAAACATAGGCAAATTCCTTTGCCAATCTACCTTAGGAATTTTATTTGGGAAACCTGGAATGTTATCTCGGCTCATGGGAGCATACCTTCGATCCAACGAATCCATTTAGATAACAATGAATTTACCAAGAAATTCTTCAGGCTACGAGATCTTGAATAGTAGAGTTGTCATAAATATTCTGAACCTTGGGATTCTTCAACACTAGAGTTGCCAGGTGAATGATTTCATCCTTCCCGTGTCTGAACATTGTCCATCATCAACAATCAGATCTAAACTTGATATATTTTGCTGAGGAACATAATACTACATTCCCCAGTATGGTCACCACCATCTTAGAGCGTAGATCAACCTCAGGCTGAAGGGAGGCAATCTTAAGCTAACCATAAACCATGCTTAACCTATAGCTAGCCCTACCAGTTTAGGAGAGGGATCTCCCCTTGTCAATCTCAGTTAGGATGACTACAATTACAGCTTGATATGACTAAATTAAAATTAGATTTTAGGCTAGGTATAGTAGCTTAAGGGTTTTTGGTTGATTTTGATGATTGGTTGCTGGATCAAATGGAGCAGGCAGCTTGGGTCTGGGAGATCAAGTCAGATTTACAAACATGTTTTGTGGGGCAAGATAGATAAGTGTTTATGCACTAGTAATTGAGTGAGATGGTTGATTTAAGACTGCTGAGGGGCTGAGGAGGGCATGCAGAGATCATGAATCCTCTTCAGACTACTGATAACATTAAGAACTAAATGCATTCCTAAGGCAAAGCACTGTTATAAATTTATTTTTCCTATTTCTATTTATTCATTTAGTTCAGAAAAATGGAATCCCACAAAAATAGCTACAAAACCTAGTTTTATTCCTTGCCAAACTACTGTAGAGATATACAATAGAGCGCATACAAGAGTCCAACCTTTACAAATGACTAAGAAAGTACATAATATAGGCATCAAACCACCTATGCTAGCCAAGGGTCGAATCCATGAGAAAAGGAGTGGTTTCAACCATATCTAAACTAAGAATAGGAATATAGGCAGTGGAACAGCTTGCCTCTAAAACCATGGAAATTGATTCATTCCACCCCCAACCACCTCAAAATGATGAATTTACCACCAAGAATCATTTTGTAATTATATTTAAATCCCATAGAATCAATTAAAATCATAGATTTACCTAGAAAGTGCCCAAAATTTAAATTACAAAAAATCTAGGCGAAATTTTGATTTTGGAGCCAAACTAGCAATTTCCATCCAATGCACAGCGACCTTGAGCCAATGTGTAGTGCTTTTTCCAAGCCAGTTTTGGGGACCTTCCTAGTGTCCAAATTAGGTGCAGGATAACTTGTCGGAAATATTGTCAAGTCTACTTTTTGCAACAACTTGAAGTTCTAAATTTGAATGTCATTTGGCCCCCTCAAAAATGGAATCTCCCAAGACTTCTTCTTGTGTGTTAAAAAAGTGGTAGAGAGGTCATTTGTTTATGGTTTTTTGGTCTTTTGGTGACCAAGATCTGCTCCAAAATTGATGAAACTGTTTGGATCTTCTTGTTTTTTCATGCTGAATCCAAAAATACAAACCAATCTTTCAAAATATGCTCTATCCAAAAGTGCAGTGCCATTGGCACTACACACCTATTTGGTTTTCTTGTTTTTCTAATTTCAAAATTTGAAAATGATAAAAAATCCTCAAAATTGCCCCAAATTTGGTATAGAGCACCCTCAGACACTACTATGATGAGCTAAGGAGGCATCAATGATAATTTATAATTTGTTTTTCTCCTTTTGGCTTCTCAAAATTTTCCTCAACCTTGCCTTTTGCTTTCTCATTCTTATATTGCATATCTTGTTCTGAGTTAAATAATGATAAGCCATGTGGCAAAGCATTTTCTTCTCTTTATTGACCTTCTCAAGTAGCTTCTCAAGGTGAATGTTCACCCTCTCTAACCAAGTTCCAAGGTCATTCTCAATTTCTTGCTCAATGGAGGTCATCTTGCCCTTTGCTTTCTTCGCCTCTTGCCTTTCTTCCATAATCATTTGCAATTCCATAATAGCTTGTTTATCAGTTAATTGATTATTTTCCTACTCAAAGTATTTGATTATCCACTTTTCTCTTTCTAAATTTACTTATAGGGTTTGAATGTTAGCCTTTTTTTCCTTGATGATCAAATCCTTGACACTCTTTGGATTTTGAGCATCCAAGTCCATGATATTCTCCTCTTGAGCCACCTCATGGTCCACCAGGAAAAAATCTCTCTCTTGCCGCTCACTAAGATCATCCTCATGCACTTTTTTCCTTCCTTTATCTTTGCCCTTCTGTTGCTGACCAACCTGTAGCTGCTTAGCTGGAGAAGAAGACAAAGCCCCATCCACTCTAGGTGGAGATAACATTTGTATTTGATCCATAGATGAAGGGAAGACCCCTTCCAATCCTTGTGGAGATAGTACTCACTTGGTAGCTGCAAAAAGCCTCCTAGTGCCTCTCTCATAAGTGACAAATAGTGGCACTCACAAAGTTTCAGTTTCTTTGGCTTGTTCCTGTCCTGAAGGTTCAGCTTCCTTCTGATGCAGTGATGAAAATATTTGAGGACCTTTGAAAACCTAATGAGAAATGAAGGTTTCCCATGGTATATTCAGTGTATTCAATTGATGCAACACAATGATCTTGATCAGAGAGAAGTGGTAAATGTTGTTCATTTGTTGGGCACAAGGATTTTTCTTGACATAGTGTGTTATCTTTTCAATATTCTAGAACATGAAGAAAGGAAGATCCATCATTCTTACTCTAGTAAAATGCATGAACAACCTAATGTGGTAGGCATACAACCTTGAAAACCTATCTTCACAAGTAAAATATTTAATGATGATCTTCATGAGTGGGGAAAACCGGTCCTACAAGAATTTGAATGGAAACACCCTTTTCAGCTTGCTAAGGCATGCAGCCTTCATGTAAGGCTCATAAAATTCCCTGTCAATGTACTACCCTTTGTTCCATTTTTCACCTATGTTTGGGATGCCTATAGCCTCTGAAATGATGGCAGGTGACAGAGTGAAACTGACTTCAACAAGTTGTATTTCATTATTTTCTAATTGTGACACAAATAGCCTTGCTAATTCATGGTGATATTTTACCCTGTCCACCATTTCATAGAACTCATAACAAGACTGATACTGGAAACATGTGATGGAAAAGGGACAAGCAAGTAATTCTCTAAGGCTAATGGGCTCCTCCCTAGTTATCTTTCCTCCTTTGTGAGCTCTCCTCTACTACAAGTTTAGTTCCCTAGAACTGTCACTGAGGGTCTCTTCTCTAGTCTCATAATCTCTGTCCATTGCCTTATTTTACTGTATATGCTTGTGGGGAAAGAAAGATAATGTAGGTGAATGATGAGTATGAAGATATTTTCAAAAGAAAGGGAATGAGTGAGAGGAAATAGGGATATGAGTGAGATTTGATAGAGTGTAGGGTTTGAGGGAATAGGGTATGAAGGGGATGACTAGGGTTTTGAGAATTGAGGATATAGGGTTAGGTTATAGGGTTATGTATGTAAGTAGGGTTTTAGGGAAGTGTATATGAGTGAATGGGAATGGGAATAGGAAGCGTGTGTAGGGCTTAGCGTTTTAAGGAACAGTCACCAACTATGAAAAAGGCAGCTATTAAACAGTGAACTTTTATGAATAAACTTTGCTTTAACAGCAGCTAGGGTTTAGCTTTTTTTTCACAAATTATCTCTAAGCACAAAAAGTCTTATGGAAAGAATAGTAGCAGAGAAGAAATCTTTGCAAATTATAGGAAATTTGAGTGATTTTTGACCTTGTTTGATTTTCCTATCACTGAGTGGGAAATTTCCAATAGATGCACAGTGCACCCCAACAGGTGTGCAGCGCCAAATGACTACGTAATGCTTTTGTTAATTAACACTGCCAGACATCATCCAATGCACAACGCCAAATGAATGCATAGCGCTAGGCAATAGGTGCGTAATGCCTCTGTTTTTCTCCAATAGCACCTCAACTTGCTTCCTTTTGTCCAATGGCACCTTAAAATCACCTTTCGATCTCTCCTTAGCACTTTAGATTTCACAATGAGGTGATATGAGAGATGAAATTATTTTTATACCTTTTCAAGCCCTCTTATTTTTCATTAAACATAACCCACTTTCTAATGTTTGTTTTCTCCTCTGAAGTACACTGTTTTAACTAATTTTTGACTTTTTACATGTCCACAGGTGGAATGATGCTCTTTTCTTTGACTTTTTTGTAGTGGCAGGAATTGACCAAGTTGGCAAGTGACTAGGAGTAGCATGTGAATAGTGTTACCTATAGATACCATAAAATTACGTTGAATTACATGAAGTGAAATGATAAAATACAAATGCTCTGCTCTTTCAACTCAAAACTGGTTTTGAGTTTAATGAGCTTTATTAAGCTTACAAGCCAAGAAATTATGATTTTTGAATAACCTCCTCATGTGCTTGCTGACATTTATTTGTCATGTGAATAACCATGGAGACAAACCCTAAGACCTAGAAATAAAAAACCCTAAGACTTATTGTTGTAAATGAATGTACTAAAAATTACCATCAATGACTTAAAGAGATATCTGAAGTAAGTTTAGCAAGCATATAGCATGAGGATCAAATGAAATAAAACCCTACCATCAGTTGATTCATGACCTAATGGAGTGCAGCTCATCAGAATGGGACACCTAATATGAAATGTAAAAGATAAATTTGATCACTGATGGCAATGTGAAAGCACTGACACTAACACAAAGAAGAGAGTTCATCACTAGGTAAGAGCTTATGCATTTGAGTTGAAAGGTATGCTTATGGTAACACATTTGAATATACTGCAATTGGGATCATACAATATGATTTTGGGTATGGATTGGCTATAGATTCATACAACCAAGGTAGATTTCTATGACAAGGCTATTAAGTGCCTGTACGATAATTGAGAGAAGATAATATTGTTGGGGAAGAAGAATCCTACAACAGTGAGGATGGTCACAGCTATGTAGGCTAAGCGCAATTGCATAAAAGGATGTGTGATGTTTGCAATTCATATTTCCTGTGACAATGGCAAGGATGTTGAGGATGCATAAGTCATCAAGAGGTACCTTATATTGCAGCAGTTTCAGGATGTATTTTGGGCAGAGATTCCAGGGTTTCCGTCGCACAAGGAAGTAGAATTTTCTATTGATTTAGTACTAGAGGTAGCACCAGCATCAAAGGCACCTTATAGTATGAGCACTCCATAATTAATAGAGTTAAATTTTTTGCAAAAGGAAATTCTTAACAACGGATACATTACGTCAAGTGTATCACCATGGGGTGCACTAGTATTGTTCATAATGAAAAATGATGGTATTCTTAGATTGTGTATTCATTACAGGCAATTAAACAAGGCGAAGATGAAAAAAATGTATCCATTGTTGAGTATTGACGAGTTGTTTGATCAGTTGAAGGGAGAAATAGTGTTCTGAAAGATAGTTCTATGATCAACATACCCTGAGGTACGCATCAAATAAGAGGACATCAAAGAGATTACCTTCAGGACCAGGTATGGGCATTATGAGTTTGTTGTAGTTCCATTCAGTTTGACTAATGCTCTAGCTACTTTTATGTGTTTGATGAATCATGTGTTGCATCCTTATCTAGAAAAGTCCGTTATTTTATTCATTGATGATATCTTGGTATATTATAAGAACGATCAAGAGCATGTCGAGCATTTAGCAGTAGTGTTGAGATTTCTAAGAGATAATGAATTGTATTCTATGCTTAGAAAATGTAGTTTCTTTCAGATAGAAGTACACTACTTGGGACATGTTGTTTCCAAGAATGACATAGCAATATCTCTACATAAGATAAAGGCTATCATTGAGTGGGCAACTCCTAGAAATGTGGAGGAATTTAGATCATTCATAGGCTTAGTAGGTTACTACAGAGGTTCATCGGGAACTTCTCATGCATTGCATATCCTATTACCTCATTACAAATGAAAGGTAAGAAGTTTGAGTGGACAGAGTAGTGTGCATCCAATTTTGAGTAGTTGAAGAAGCTGTTGACAAATTCTCCAATGTTAAAGATTTTATATATGGATAAAAGAGTTTTTAGTTTGTACAGATGCTTACAACAGAGGTCTTGGTGGAATCCTTATGTAGGAGGGACAAGTGATATGCTACGAGTCTGAGAAACTAAATGAGCACGAACAGAACTACGTGACTCACTATATTGAGTTGGAAGCTATTATTATTTCCTTGAAGATGTGGAGACATTATCCTCTTCACAGGAGGTTTGTGTTGATGAGCAATCATAGTGGACTAAGATATGTGTTTGACCAACTGAATATGAATGTCAAGAAAGCTAGAAGCTTCGCTACACTTAGTAAGTTTGAATTTGAGATTAGGTACATTAAGGGGAAGGATAAAAGGGTTGTAGATTCTCTCAGTAGGAAAGTGAATTTGAACGATGTTGCAACAATGAGCTCATTTGGGATAGATCTAGAGGATTAGATCTTAGAGGTAGGAAAGAATGGTGACAGGTATAAGGAGCTTATGCTCAAGTTACAATAGGGTAAAGGTGATCAGGATGTTGTTTCCAAGAAAACTAGTGTCGATTTGATCTGCTAGTCCCACTAAGACGGGCAGCTATCTTAGAAACAAACAGTTCAAAGTAACTTGTGTTTTCCTTTATGTATGATAGATAAGAGAGAAGCAGATTGCACCAACCTTAATCTTTCGCTTGGTTCCTAGCTTGTTTCCTCTCTCCTTTGATAGAGTTTGCCACTCCTTTCTCACTTGTCCCGCTTTAAAGAACACTTGTAGAGGCCAAGCAACAAAACACCATCAAAGCATAGAGATCTATAATAGCATAAACATATCAAAATCGGAAATACATTAACCATACAATTGCATTCACAAATAGAAAGATTCACAAATACATAAGTATATGCAGCAAAACTCAAATAACTTTATAGATAGTAGAAGTAGAAGAGAGGATTACGACACAGCTATCTAATCCAGCATCATCCTCCCAGCATGAAATCCCTCTTCACCTCATGAAAATAAAGATCACCCAACAATGCAATGTCTCAAAGAGAAACCAATAGCACTTCCTTACAAATTACAAAATTCCAGCCTCTAGATCTCTCAGATGAGGGATCCATGTATAGATATTTGCATAGGGGTGAGTCAGCTTCTGGGTTTTTGATTAGTGTCATTTCACTGATAGTTCTTGGTTCCACTTGGAGATTTCGTGATCTCTTACTCATCCCTAGGCGAATTTAGAGAGTCAAGTGTCATATGAGAAGTTTCTAGAAGATTCCCTGGGTTTCTACTTAGCAAATTGTCTTTGCCATTTGTCTATTCTCGCTCATCGCACTCTATAGAAGGCCTTTTCAGTATGCATCGCACCTCGACCAAGGAGCAGTCTGTATGGGTTTGTTTTGGCCAGCTCTGAGTGGTTTTTTAGGTGGAACTTCTGGGAAATGATGTAATCAGTTTACCATGATCCTTTAGGGTGTGAAACAACACTTTTAGGGGTTTGAGAGCCCTTGTTTTATTGACATATGTGATTGGGGTTTCAGTGCCCAAATATGTCTATAATAGATGTCGATTATCATCTTACAGAATATGGCTTGGTGAGATTTAGGGACAGGATCTATGTGTCAGCTGAGAGTGAAGTCAAGAAACTTATCTTGAGGGAGTTTCATGCAAAACCATATTCAGGTCACCCAAGATTCTAGAATACATTGACAGCAGTGAAGAAGTTCTACTACTAGCCAAATCTGAAGAAGGAAGTGGCAGAATCCATGTTGAGATGATTGGACTTTCACCAGGTCAAAGAAAAGTGTAAGCATCTAGGTGGGTTGCTTCAGCCTAGTCCGATTCCAGATTAGAAATGGGATGCCATTTCCATGGATTTCATTACAGGTCTTTCGAGGACATCAAGGCAACATGATTCTATCATGGTTGTGGTAGAAGGATTGAGTGAGGTAACTCACTTTATTCCAATAAAGAATACTTATTCAGCTAGTGAGATAGCATAGGTCTTCATCGGGGAGATCATGAGATTGCATGGTATTTTGAAGAAGATTGTGATAGACGAGGATGCCAAGTTCACTTCAAAGTTATATAAGGAGTTGTTTGCAAGATTAGGGATAGATTTGGCCTTTAGTACAAATTATCATCCACATATAGATGGAAAGACAGAGTGGGTGAACAAGATATTGGAGGACATGTTGAGGATGTATGTCATGCGTCAACAGAGGAGATGGAAGGTGTACCTACCATTGGTTGAGTTTGCATACAACAAAAGTTATCAAGATTCACTGAGGATAAGTCTGCTTGAGGGACTATATGGATGGAGTTGTAACACTCCCATCAGTTGGAGTGATCTAGTGAATAGCGTACTTATTTGACCAGACATGTTGGCAGACATGGAACAAGAAATGCAGGTTATAAAGAAGAATCTAAAGGTATCTAGGACAAGTACAAAAGTAATGCATACCAACATAGGGAATTTAAGGAGTTTCAAGTTGGGGAGTATGTGTATTTGCACATCAATCCTAAGAAGAGATCCTTTATGATCAGATCATTTGCCAATTTGGCACCATTGCATTGTTAGTCTTTTGAGATCCTTGAGAGGAATCGACCAGTGGCCTATAGACTTGCACTGCCTCAAACAATGAAATTCCATGATTTTTTTCATGCTTCATTTCTTAAAATATATGTAAATGATGTTGATCATGTTATTAATTGGTCTGTATTTCAAGTAGAGCATAAAGGAGAATTCCATCCAGAACCCCAATGCATAGTGCAATGAAAACACCTCATGCTCTAGAATAGAGCACTCAATCAGGTTTAAGTGCAATGGAAGCATTTTGGCCCTAATTAAGCTACATGGGAGATATATGACAGATGTGGGATATGTATCCTTCATTATTTGCTGGTGAAGGCAAATGAGTCTTGGTATTTGTATATAGTTATGTATGGTTTCTATTATAAATATTACAATGATCTAAGCTATAAAGCTCTAATAAGAGGTATGGTTGTCATGTTCTCATGTTTTACATGAGGATTTTTCTTTTGAGAGGGATGTTATTGTAAATACTACAATGAGTTGGGTTATAAAGATCCAAAGGAAGTATGATTTTTCTCTTCAATATTTTTTATGGGTCTAGGTGTGGTTTAACATCGAGGATAGTGTTACACTAAGGAGGAGGGGTCTATAACCGCATCAGGTTAAAATTTCATGTAATAAAAGTTAATACGGGTAAAATAAGACCATGGGAAAGGGACACTTATTCCAAGTTGAATGCTTGGAAAAAATATCATAGTGGGAATCACTTGTTATGTTTTATTGATAAGGGAAAATTGGGAAAGAAAATGGCTAAGGCATTGCATGTGAGGAGGAAAATGAAGGAAAATAATGGAAAATTGAAGAAATTAGAGGCCTCATCTATAAAAAGACCTCATAGAATCAACTAGTAGCTTTTGTTCAACCTTTTCTCAGTTTAGTGTTAGAATTTGTCTCAAAGAGAAGAAATCACCCAAAAGGGAAAGAAAGTAGGAAAGCAAGGAATGGAAAGGAAAACCAAATAAGGAAAAGGAAAGAAAATAAGGCAAGGATCAAGCAACTTCAATGGGATTACTTGTAGGTAACAAATTTAATGTGTGATTTCCTGGCTAGTTTTGACATGCATGGTGTGTGCATGTTGGCATATTGTTCATTTGCTTCCATTGGCATGGATTTTATCGAGATTCGATAATGGACTTTAGCCTAGCCTTTTCCATTTCCGGGTAGCCATGGTGTGATGGGAGTGTTCTCGGTCTCATATTTGGATTGTCATATGGTTTTGGAATCCAAGGTGAGGTGGTCTCAGGAAAATTCCCAAAGGCCTAGGAATCCCATGACCGGCAATGGCTGGATACATGGTAAAGCCTGAGCTTGGAGACGACAAAATTCCTCAAGGATGGTCAATAAATTCTGAGGCATCCAAACTCGGTTAGGTTTTTTTATCTCAGCACCATTCTAGGTGTGACCATGGTATGGAGAGGGTGGAGGTGGTTTAGCCTCTAGATTCCCTTGTTTTTCTTTGGACTCGTTTATCCCATGAGATCGCACATTCATTCTTGGAAAATGCCACGAAGGTGATTGGATGAAAGAAAGATCTAGTTCAACCAACTTATGGTCAGGTGGAGCATGGGAGTCCCAAACCTGGTTGGTTAATTTCCTATAGTTAACAAAAGCAATGTTTCTCTTGCTTTTGGTAAGGAAATGTACCAGTTATTATGTGGCTTTAATGGTTTTTTTCTTATGGTTATTCATCTGGTTATTTGTTGGTTATAAGCATGTTTACATGATAGATCTTAGTCATGACTCTATTCATGTTTTTACTTGTAACCAAATAAATAATGATGCAAGACATAATTGATGCTATGTAATCTAATGTGAGAAGGTAGAGAAACTTCTTGTTAAACCTCAGTTAAGTTTTCAATCCCTTATGTTCAGACTTGCATTCATGACCTGTGGGTGGCATATCTACCAAGTGTTTTACACAATGTCATTCATGGTTTGGGATGGTCATGTGAAGTCCTGGTTCCACTTTTTGGTTTACAAGAATTCTATTCATGTATTTTATGAGTTTTGGAAGTTTCATAGCTTTCTGGGTAGAGGCTAATCCCTACCCCTCGAAAGTAGCCTTAATTATCATAGTTGCTAGCACAACATTAGTATAAAAAAGCCACAGTCACACTGATGTAGGCCTATGGGAGCAGCTAGGAACCCATAGTCTCATGGAGGCCTTGACACGGGAGTTACTGGGGCTGTAGGTTAGGGAAAAGGTGAGTTGTCTTAGGGGTTGGACACCTGGAGGGGTTAGGTAACTCCTAGAGGTCCTGTGGCACCTAAGGGAAGTCAGTAAGGTATTTTTGTGTCAACTCCATTTCCTTAAGGTAATATAGGAGGTTGAGTCATATCATAGTAACCCGTCATCTCGTGTTTACCCTGGGTAAGCCACTGAAAGTGGGTAGATGTGAGAGGAGGTGACGTTACAAAAAGAATAAGTTCACACCATATTTCGTTGAGGAATCTGTGGGCTCTTTTGAAGCATAATTTCTTGGAGTATATTTCAATGATAATTTGAAGAATATTTTTAGGTTTGTAACCATTAATTTCATAATGCAATGTATATATATTATTTCCAAATATATGTTAGTTTAAATTTCATTAAAAGAAAATTATTGATAAATCTAATTAAATATTTTTTTTCTCAAACTTTAACTGAGTATTCACATATAGTTGAAGCTCTCTCTGATACCATGTGTAACAACTCCAAATTAAAACATACAACTAATTATGTCAATTTATATGATTAATAATGAACACAAAGCTATTCAACTAGTTGGCACATAATTTTCGAAAACCACAAGAAAATAAGACTTACCTATAGTGATGATATACCTTATAACTCTAGAGTTGTAATGTTATTCAAACCTTACTGATTGCAACAAAGTTTTTGGGGATGTCTCTCCACAGAACTGTAGGCTCAACTACATATAATATTTCTACATCTTACCACCTGTGAGCCCTCAATCATATACTACTTCTAGGGAATCCTTTTTCTCACAACACTTTCCTTCCAAAGGAATGAATAATGCTTCTCATCCCTTTTTTATTCCATTAAATAGAACAAATAGTTCCAAAAATGGAAAGGGATCCAAACACTCACAATCCATGTTTCAACATGCCAACTTTTTTTTCTTTGTTTTAGTTTTTATGTAATTCAATATTTCTCTCAGTACTACATTTGTATGGAAATACCGAGGGTGGAATTAGAAGGAACAAATAAAATCAGAAAAAGTATTGGAAGTTAAATGTACTTTTTGGTTTTTTTTCTAAAATCCTCACGTCCGAAAAACATCTAACGAGAGTTCTTTAAAGGTCAAATATTCGACAAAATGTCCTATCCTATCGATTATCTGACAGTTTTCTTATAGTCGCTCCTATCGTCGAATATTTGATGGGTGTTCTTTTACTTTCAGATATCAACGTTATATCCAATATAAAAATTTGTTTTCCAATTTCTGACAAATAGAAAATAATCATTGCATAATGTTTAATTCCACCATTAATGTTTTTTTGTGTTGATAGTGTCTAATATGGGATTGTTGTACGTTGAGTTTAACTAATTAAAATAAATATAACATTAATATGATAATTAAGTAT
>APFE031661363.1:207418-231405 GCA_000404065.3 Pinus taeda
GACATAGTTGTTATATATATTAGTTATGCTTATTTTGAAAGGTTGTAAGCTTATTTTGAGGTTAAGTTTTGAACAAAATCATTACTGAAAGTTTGGTGACAAAAATCGTCACATAACATTCCTCAAGGATACCAAGAATACGTGGGATCAACATCGATCACTATTGAGGATCGAAAATGTTATTTCCCTTGTAGAAATTGCAACAACTTGAGGCCAAGAAGAATTCTAATAAAATTAGCTAAAAGACATTGTAATGACAATGTACACGCTAAACGAAGATATGCATGTCATCCATTTGTATGTGATTTATTATATGTCTCTGTATTATAGATTATTTTTGTAAATGTTTATATGTATATTGTATTTTAGATTGTAAATGTATGTTATAATATTGTTTTGGGATTTGTTTGACCTATATTGTCATCTTGATGTGGACTAGAAATATTATTTGATTATTTTCGTTAGGGTTGATTAAGAGGTTGGGTTGAGTTAGGGGTTAATTAATTTATGGGCTTATGGATAAGGGGTCATTTTTTGAAGGGTTTAGTGGTTAGGGGTTAATGGATCAGGGGTTAAGGGTTTTTATGTTTATGGGGTTAATTTGGACCAAGAGGATTTGGAGATTAATAATGGGTTTTTGGCTGTATTAATAAAATTTAAATTATATTATGAAAATATGACATTAAAAAATATGACAATAGAATGATGAATGAAAAAAGTATATGTTTTTCAGTTATTATTTAAATATATTAATAAATCACAAGCTCATCGTGGTTTGTTGTATTTTCTTCGTCTCGCTAGTTTTCTTCTCTTTGTCTTTTTTTCTTTTTTACCTTATATATTATTTTTAAACTGGTTTATTCACGTTTCAATATATATATAACTAAATTAGTTTTTTTATTGTATTGTACAGTGTAAAAGCCATTTTGTCAGATCATCCCAAAAGGCCTGCAAACTGGATCAATCAATATCCACGAACATTTTGTCATCATCCCTTCACAAATCCCTAAGCATGACCTCTCCAAAAATTCTAAGCTTCTGGGAAAAATTGCTCAAAAGAACTATTTTTAGCTCCAATGCACCTTGCTTCCTTGGCCACTTGGGTTCAACACTAGTTTCATGTTTGTCCACTTGTGTTAGCGAGCACTTGTTGCTCCCTTCTACAGGTGCATTGATTCGAGAAATTTGGGAAAATTAAAAATAATTCCAAAGCTTCCTCTTCTAGAAGCTTCCAAAGTTTTTTTAAATATTTACCATGGATAAAGAGATTAAATCTTATATGATCCTATATTGGGTCCTTTACCTCTTATCCCTTGAGCTCATCCTCCCATCATATGGGATCTCAAGCCTATAATGTTCAATTCTAAACTAGCACACTTCTCCTATAAATTTACTGCCACCCATAGCATTAGGGTTGTATTTTAGAGATTACTAGTGCCCTCATGTTGTTGCTTTGAATCCAAAGGAGTCATCAAACCCATGCATTAGGGTTTATATTAAGGTGTGCTTTGTGACAAGGAAGGACAAGTCATCTTGGGGAGACATCTACAAATTCAACTACTATTTATGGTTGTAAACTCTCTCCTACTTATATTGATACAAAAAGTACTTTATTTTCCTATATTTGTTGTGTCATGTTTACCTAATGTAATTCAATGAAACGTTGATGCATTGAATATAAATATTAGACTATGCTACATAGATGTTGTGGATCCTTTGATTATTTTAGTCATATGTGCATGTTTTAATTATAGCACTTGGAGCTAGAGTTGTAACTTATAGACAATGAGGAAAGGAAATCTTGCTACAAATTCCAGGTAGGCTTCTTTCCCATTCTCTAATTTATGTAAGGAAAACTTGAATATTTTTTTCTCCTATTTTTCTAGATCAGGCCACTAGATCTGCGGAATTCACCTTTGTCCACAATCGTGAAAATTCCACATATGTAATCAGTGACTCCACCAGGGATCAATTTTCCCTTAGTGGTTTCATTGATATTAGAAATTTTTTACCTCTAAAAGTTACCTTGAATGACTCATTTAGACATTTATTGACCTTAGGAAAACACTTTGCTAAGCTTGGTTGCATTTCTTGTATCATATTTTGACACAAATGGATCTAACACATTCCTTGTTCTAAGACATAGTGCTTTAGCATACTTGTCTCTTCGATGTGCTTGCATTGTAGCGCACTTTTGCTTGTGCTACATATGTGTTGATTCCTTTCACTTGCACTGCAACACACTTTCTCCTATGTTGCACTTGTGTTGATTCGTTGTATCTGCATTGCAGTGCACTTTCTCCTGTGATGCACCTATTCTACAGTGCAGTGGCATCCCTATTGCACCTGTGTTCATCCTCTAGAATGAAAAAAAAAAATTACATTTCTTACCTTTCTCTTTGATCCCCCTTGGTTCAGAAAACTTTCTTGAATCTCTAAGTTTTTCATTTTCTTTGTAAATCCAATCCCTTGTGTGAAATTTCATGTTTTTTCTTTCATTTGTGAAAAAAAAGTTCCCCCTCCATTGTTGAATTGTGTATGAGTTTTAATAACCTCTGAGTGTCATCACCGCTTGATAAGGATTTGTTTCGTTCTTTCTTTCTTCTTGTCAGTTCGGGTTTGTATTTATAGATTTATTGTTGAATTTGAAAAGTAACTTTTACATTATAGTTAAATCATGTGTGGTTTCTTTTCATCAATGATCAAGTTGCAGTCATATGTTTCTTTGCATTTGAAACATTAAAAGAAAGGAAAAGAAAAATCATTATTTGTATTGCATATAGGGATTTGATTTTGATTGGAATAGTGAAGCTGAGGAGATCGATTGTTACATCAGTTGTTTGTTGCATCATTGATTGATTTCTTCTTTGTGTACTTAGTTATGCCTTTAATTATTACAAGGAAAAAAATAAAGGGTTCTTTTTGTCATATTAGTTGCATCATAGGTGTAATTAGGTGATATCAATTTTTGAGCCTTGAAATCAAAACATAATTCAAGGTAAACTCTAAAATTCACTCAATTAACCTGAGGAGCATTTGAAACGTAACAAAACATATAGAGGTCTAGGCTAGAGATGAGTTTCAGTGTCTTTAAATGTAGGAGTTGCTTGTTTTTCAGCATTACATTCTGTGGGTGATATCTTGTTCCATGTATGTAAGTGCATTAGATTTTTCTCCACCTATCTTCAGGTATATCAGATGGAATTCCATGCATGATAAGTATATGTGAACACTCCCATTAAATGATTACGCATTAGACAACACTAATATGGGTTGCACTTCCACGTACTTGCAGGTATATTTTGGAGGTTCCCACTAGGCTACTATCTGACAACTACGTAAATCCATGGTTTGCCAAGGTGGTATATTGCAGTTCACAGTGACTTGGTAATCCTTTTTGCCTAGTTTACACCTTTTTAATTTTATTTTGTGACTTTAATTTATAAAATAAATTAATTAACTGTAGAAAAACATCCTCCCTATGAAACAACTCCTTAGTGGATCTTAGGTTGAGATTAATGGCAACAGTTCCCAAGTCTACTAGGCAAGGAAACCTCTCTGACGGGAATCCTAGTCCTTTTCTTCCTTTTGGTAATATGTGTTCTCCTTATATGGAAACATTGTCCCTTCTTAAATTTACCATTATTTTTCCAGTTTGGTTATTTTTGTTCCCTATGGCTATGAATGTCCAAAATTCTCCTCAACCAAATTCTCCACCACCTAAACAATATCACCCTCAAGTTGATCCTAAAGTTGACCCTTTGCCTTCTTAACATGTTGTTTCTTCAACTTTTTCTTCCTCCTCACCTGGTGAAATTATTAATTATAGTAATTATAAGGCTAAGAATAAGAAGAAATTGATGATGAAGAAGAAGCCAAATAAGAAAGGGAGCAATTAAGAACCCATTGCTACCAATGCAACTAGTATGGAGAAACCTTCCAATCAGCATTGCAAAGTTAAATTCCCTTGAAATTTTTGTATGGGTGACCACCTTCTTAGATATTCTCCTAGTATTCCTAAGTTATTAGAAATGTTTTCCATAGGCTCACATCAATCTTTATCGTTAGCCTCTAGAGATCATGTCGGTGATAAAACTTCAACTAGTGATAATAAGACCCACAGGAAGAAGGGTAAATTTACGTTTCCCTATATATTATGTGAAGGGAATTATCTTCTTCAAATTTTTAGTTATATGAATGAATCCTCAAAATTTTTGGAAAACCTTACATCATCTCAGCCTCATCTTCTAGTTGGTTATCAAAAAAATTATCCCAATCCTCCACTAGTTCATGAATTGATTGATCATAATCTAAATCCAATCAATCCCAGTCTCTCTGAACGTGAATCCCATGAGTTTGTTCCCAACCAAAAATTGGTTGATAAATTGTTTGATTTGATTCGACCTTCGATTCCACCTTCTTTTCATCATACTTTTCCTATAGAGAGCGAGTCTCAAATTGGTCAGGTTCTTCTCATGTCTTTAGGTTGAAATGAACGAGGGGGAAATCCTCACGTTCCCATAACATAGGGGAAATCCTCCCATTCCCACAACACGAGCGGGAATTCCTCTCGTTCCCATATCATAGGGGAGAAGTTATCGCATTCCCATAGTGAAAGGGGGTAGTTATCCCATTCCCATGACACCCCCTCCAAGTAGTATGGTCACTTCATTTGATTGGAGTCGACTGACAAGATACCATCTTCCTCCTTACATACCCTTCAAGATCATAGTAAATTCTTATAAGATGCCCATACATGGCACAACCATAGACGAAGGTCCATCTGTTAGTATTTTTTCCTCAATTTCTTTGCAAGCTTTAGGTTCTTCAAAACTTATGTATGTTACCCAGAATTTGTTTCCTTTTAATAGAGGAACTTGTTAACCATTAGGGATCCTTCCCCAGTTGCCTATTACTTTGGGAGGAAATATTTTCTATATCAATGTGAGAGTATTCCAAGGCAATTTTGATTTTAATTTACTCCTTGGTTGTGACTATGTTTATGGCATGGGAGCTCTTATCTCTTCACTCTTTCATGTGATGTGTTTTCTGCATGAAGGAATAATCATGACCATTGACCAGATTTCGTTTGTTGGTAGTAATTTTACTACCAACCAACTTGCATCCCAAATGGTGCTTATATGTAAGTGGCATCTCCCTCACAATAGATTAATTATGTGACAACCTATCCCATCCTTATACCTACTTATATTAAAGATGAGCCTTTCATTGGTTTCTCAACTTCTTTTGACCTAGATCTAGTATGTGATATGGTAAATCATTTACTGCAGGCATTAGAGTTTTATCTTTCCACTAGATATTTTGATACCTTACAGAGTGCTTTTATCCCATATGTGTAGGACCTCTTGGAATCCATGGCCTTTCGGGGGCCATGATCTGATCTCGAGAGTAGATTTCTTTTTCTTGTGTCAAGCTCATTAAACAATGAAACAAGGTTCCCGAAGCAAAGTTCCTTTTCTTATGTCAAGATCATTAAAAAATGAAACAAAATCCCTTGAGCATAGTTCTTTTCATTTGTAAGGATCATTTAAAAATGAAACATATCCCCTTCCAATTCGAGTCTTTCATTAGATCTCATAAATTTCCACTCAAGTCTTTCACTTGATATCATAAATGAACCTTCATTCCATCCACCTGCTAGTAACTAGTAGTCTACTTAGGTGAATTAAATGAAGCTTGGGGGCATGTCCCTAGAATCACGTTACTATTGTGGGGGTATGAAAGCTTATATTAAGCATATTTCTCCTTTGTTTCAAGCTTATGTAAAAATGAAACCACTCTCAAGCATAATTTTTCTTTGTTTCAAGCTTGTATAAAAATGAAACCAATCTCAAGCATAGTTTCCCATCTTTCAAGCTTGTGTAAAAATGAAACCATTCTCATCCTATCCTTTGTGATTGTTATTTTTATCAGCCTACTTATGCTAGATGAGACTTTATTTTCTCATTCCATCATCACCATCTGCTTAGCTGATCATACACTTTCACTTGTTGTTTTACCCTTTCCTGATGAACTTCTCCAATGAGTAGTCTTATTAGCGAATCTTTTGACCTTTGCGTGTTTTGAGAAGTTCCATCATGACTGGAACAATTTTGTACCTTTATACCACTCGTTCCTCCAAGAGGCGTTCTCTTTCAACTCTTTTCAGACTCCCAAAACATGAAAACATTGTCGAGCACATGTATTTTTGAACTTGTTAAAGTAAATGAAAAAACATCTACTCACTATAAGTTAAACCCTTTTCTGAACTAGGATAGAATATTTATGCCAAAAGAATAGCTTAGATGAAAATGACTATGAGGTTCTCCTAAGTGTTGTTTTTCTCCTTTTTAGACCCAAGAGAAAAATTTACAAAAGGGAACCTTTGGAGTTTTCTACTTCACCTCTTTTACAAACTCTCTAAACATGAAAAAGAAGTTGAGTTACACCTCCGCTGGCTTGTACAAGCATCAAGAAACATTGGGCTTATTGAACATGATGAGACTAAACCACTCCTTCTCAGGCTCATTAAAAATACTTAGAGAGATTCATTTGAAGGATGAAATTACAGATCAAGCATATATTATCCTCCTCATGCTTGTCAAAAATAAAGAGGTACTGACCAAAAATGGTTGGGGAAATTGGGAAAACAGGATATTTCACCTATTAATGGCATCAAGTCGTGCTTGAACATGACACTCTTTCAATTCATCTCCATGAGTATTGTGTTGGGAAATTTTCTTGCCTATTTGGTTCATCATGCCATATCAAAATCCTCCATAATCAGTTTTGGGCCAATTCTACCAACTCCATAAAGTGTCTTCAATATGTTCAATATAATTCCTTTAGTTGATATCTACTACAATACTCTTAAGCCTTCATTTCATGTCTATCATTCCTAAACTGGCTTCACATTATCAACATTTTTTCTCAAATATTGATACCTGTTTCATGTCGTTGATAAGGGATACATCAAGGCCCTCCTGTAACAGGTGGCTTCCTATCAACGTTAATGCATTGTTTAGGAAGTTGTCCTAGAAGCTCCCTTTGGTGCCTTGGAGCTTTCATACATTAATGGAAAATTTCCTCGATCTCAACAACAGGTCCTTATCACCAGCCTTTAGCTAGAATATTTTGTGTGGCATTCGAATTCAACTCCTTTATTCACACCATACATATTTTACTATGGTACCTTGAGAGAGATTAACATCATCGGTGGTTTCTCTCATGTCTGTTAATGAGTTACATCATTAACCGTAATCAGATGGTGTCTACAAAATTTGACTAGCACATTTATTCACATGGTTAGACTCATATATTAAATGATCACATGCATGAGATAGAAGACCCCAGATCTAGTTCTGTCCATCTGAGTTGTGATTTCAATATTAATACAATATTACAAAGTATGACAGTTATGATCATACAAACAATCATAAAAGCATGGGTCCACACTCTGTCATCAGTAGACATGAATTCTTAATCATTGTATATGTAATGTTAGCTTATTTGCTGAGCATGGGTATGCCTCCCTCAGATGTGATATCATGAAGAAAATTTATTGTAACATATGATGACCTCGACCTATTGTTCTTTATCTGGACTTGTCGCAAGGTAAAACACTTCAGTCATCAACTACCACTTCTGACATTATACTTTAGAGGGTAATATGTTACATGCCATTTTATCACATCAAACCAAAAGGGCTACAAACTATATCAATCAATATCCATCAACATTTTGTAATCATCCATTCATAAATCCCTAAACATGACCTCTCCAAAAAGCCTATGAGTTTCTGGGACAAATTTCTCAAAAACATTGTTTTTAGCCCCAATGCACCTTACTTCCTTGGCCACCTCAATTCAACACTGGTTGCATCCTTATCCACCTACACTGTACAACACTTGTTTCTCCCTTCTGTAGGTGGGTTGATTCCAGAAATTTTATAAAATTAAAAATAATTCTAAATCTTCCTCTTCTATAAAATTCCAAATTTGTTTTAACTATTTATCATGGATAAAGAGGGTGAACCCTATATAATATTATCTTGATGACTTCACCTCTTATCCCTTGAGCTCATCCTCCCATCATATGTGGATCTAATGCCCATAATGGTAAATCCTAAACTACCACACTTATCCTATAAATTTATTGTAATCCATAGCATCAGGATTGGCTTTGGGAGATTTCTAGTGCCCTCATGTTGTTGCTTTGAATCTAAAAGTGTCATCACAACGATGTGTAGATTCCCAAAACTTTTTTATCTTGACATCCTTTCTGTCCATATTTACCTCCTTTTTCCTACCTTTGTCATCCAAATAAATGCAACAAACATAAGTTTTTGACAATTCAAACATATATATGTCCTCTTTTTGATATTTTACCAATATGCCTTATTGTTCTATTAAAGTTTACATGCAGCTACAAAATTGATTTGATTCCACATGTAATCCAGAGATCTGTAACCACTTCCATTGTTGATAGGGTTCGAGTGTGCCAGCTCAGCAAAGGAGTATATGGGTAGATAGAGAATGATCCTCTCATGGATTTCTTCCTATTTACTCCAGTTAATTCACCAGGAGATTTGCATTATAACACAGTCGACCATGGTAGTCAATAGCAAGACAACGTGTTGGAACAGAGTCTGAATTTTAGAGATTTCATCAATTTTCTTTTTCAATAGAAAATTGACAAATAAGCGATATGATATAGTTTTGATAAGGACTATAGTGAAGTCCTATAGGCTTAAATTCCTTGTATTGTTAAAAAGAACTCTATAAAAACAATGGCAGCTGTGTGTAATCCATGCACCACCATATGTAGTTTGAGCATCCTGTAGAACTCTTTTTCGCTTAACGTAAAGTTCTTATTTCATATATTTTATGTGTTGTTGATCTAAGGCCACTAACTGCCTCATGAAGGGCCCATGCACAGATATCAGGTCTCTGATTCATAGTAATTAGATTTTCCTTTTCAATTGTTATTTCATAGTTTTAATTCATGGATGCCCTGTTTTCATATTTTTAATGTGCAGTCCAATGAAGTTCGCGACTAGGATCACTTGATTTATTTTTGTATCATTAATTTCATTTTCTTAATACCTAGCATTAACTGAATAATTTCATTTCATTCATTTGCCTAGCACAGCTTAGTGATTTCATATCTCAATAATTTCGTTTTTGTTTTGCTTTTTGCATTGAAACAAAGTTGTAGTAGATAAGAGTGGCAGTCTTTCTCAGCTTCTGAATTCAAGCACATTTCATTTCCAAATTGATAATTTTGGATTTTCTTTATTTCATTTCATGCTTTCATAGTTAGCTTTGTTTAGTTGCATCATAAAAATCCAAAAACAATTGATAAGTTGAAAGAAATATTAACGTAACACATCTATAGAAAAGAGTTAAAATCATTATCAAATCAATCTAAAAACTCAATTCAATCAGAACTAATTCTAGAGATAACATTTAGGATAATCAATTAACAATAAAATCTTAGGAATAGCATCCTAGTATAGATAATAACATCACCTCAACACTAATTCTATACTTTGACATTAACTTAGATAATGATAACATAATCACCTTAATGACATAAAAGACTTCTAGCACATATAGTGCATTTGCACTTCATCAGTTTACCTTCCCTGGTTGATAATTTATGCTTACAATTTCAGAACATTAAATTGACTAAACATCATGCTTTTGGGTTGATGTTGAGATGTGATTTGTGACAAGGATGGATAATTCAACTTGGGGAGACATCTACAAAGTTATCTACTATTTATGGTTGTAAACTCTCTCCTATTTCTATTAATGAAAAAACATTTTATTTTCTTATATTTGTTGTGTTATGTTTGTACTCATGTATTTCAATTCCATGTTGATCCATGAAATAGAGATATTAGCCTATGCGACATAGATGGTGTGGATCCTTTGCTTGATTTAGTCATGTGCAGGTTCTAATTATAGAACATGGAGCTAGAGTTGGAACTTACAAGAAAATAGGAAAGGAAGGCTTTCTACAAATTCTAGGTAGGCATATTTCCCATTTTCTAATTTCTCTATGGAAAACATAAATATTTTTTTCTTTTGTTGTTCTAGATTAGGCCAATATATCTAGGGAACTCACATTTTTCCGCAATCCTGAAAACTCCACATAAAATATAGTATGGACCACCTAGGGAATTGGTCGATGAGGAAGAGGTGCTTGTAATACAAGCTTCTATTCAAGAAGATGGAGTAATTATTGATTAGGATCAAGCTAATGATCATATGGAAGAATATAATGAAGTTGATAGCATAGTTCAAGAAGATGGGACAAATAGATTTATCTAGGAAACATTTGATATTGTTGGAGTGGATGATGATGACAACTTGTTGTTGGCATTATGATATAGGTGTTGTCCTTGATGGAAACTCACTCATAGGTCAATTCAGTTTTGATGAAAGGCAACCCACAATGTAATAAATCCATTAAGATGTAGCAGGGCATTGGTACAAAAGAACAGGAAAATGGAACTAAAGTCTACTAATCAGAATGAAGAAGTTGAAGGTGAAGGATGGTGAAAAGAAATTTAAGATGTATATGCATGTCAACTTAGTCAAAGTAGCGTATAAATGTTGGTTCACATAACAAAAAAAGTGTATACATATACACACACTCTCACAATAATAAAAGATCGTATATGCTGGAAAATCAAGGAAATTCAAGAGGAGACAATACGAGGGGTCAATACCATGGTATTAGCCCATAGTATTGAGTGGAGTAATGACTATTTGATCCCATCCAAGAATACCATGGGTCCTAAGTGGTTTTGGTCTGAGGTATTAAGAAAGGCCTAAAACTATATAAGGAGGAGAAGATCATTAGGCCAAGGTGTGCAAGTGAAAGGGTTTCTAAGGAATACTTCTATCTGAAGTATATTTTATGTTGCAGGGGCTATGTTTGTGATTTGATATGAAATATTTTGTGCGCCTTGAATTTAATGTTGGATCGGGATCATGAGACTTGAAATGACTTATCATTGAATGATATGATATTGGTTGGACCATATCCGATTGTGTACACCTGTTTTATTCATTAAATGTTATGATCTGAGTTTGTCTGGAGTCTGAAATAGTAGCAAATTTATGAGTTAATATTTGCAGATCTATACGCTGGTTCATCTTGGTAAAAGCGTGTGTACACGTAGGTTCTAGTCTTTCAAGTAGCATATACAAAAGAAAAGCATATTCTTCAAGATCTGACTGATCTATATGATTAGTTTTGTTATTTTACTACTGTCTGTCAATGAAGTCTTCTTAGATCTGAATGTAAAAATGAATGCATAAGGAGTTTCATATCTAATTGATTGATTGTATAAGTAAGAAGGGTGGTCTCTGCTACTTCATGTGTAAATCTCTACAAATTGATAGTAGATGTTTAGTATATTACTGGTTGGTACAGACTTGATTCATAAGTTTTATGTTTTAGTAGTTTTGAAGGTATACATAGGTTTGATTACAGGAAGTAGCATATACACGTGGGTTGGGTTGAACAGTAAAGTAGTGTATGCATTTTGATATATGATTTTTGAAGTTGCAGCTAGTTCTGAATGATAATACATGTTTCTGGGTTTAGCACAATGTTTTGGTCACACTGATATGACTGTTCAGATTAACTAATTATTTGTTGAAGCAGTTTGAATGTTCTGATGGGTCCAGTATGAAAATTTGATGAAACGAGACCTTCATGTGTATTATTGTCTACTAGGAGAATCTAGTTTGAAAATTTATGAAACGTGGTCCCTAGAGGAAGAGAGAAGATCGTAGCCTTCTATAGGCCGACGCCTACAAACTAGTAAAAAAATTAGCTAGTACAAGAGCTAGGGGGTTATAGCTTCCTTCCAATAGAAGCTTGAAAACATGAGAACGCTGTAGACTTCTGTAGGTGGGTGCCTAAGTATTTGTATGAATCTGCACCAGTACAAGATTGTAAATAGATTTTCTTATTATTAAAAAGAAGACAGAGACAACAACAACAGGTGGTTTTCACCAGCATTGGGTTTCCACCTTAAATGTTGGTGTTCATGTGTGTTTCTTATTTGTGATGGTTTATTATATTTTTACTGCACTTTTTAATAAGTTATTGATGCACTAGTTATAGATCAACACATGATAAATTAACTAAATCACAAGTTCTCTGGGTATACACTCGTTTCACTAATCATAGTAGCGTGTACATGCTAGTTCACTTCACAGAAGTAGCGTATATAAATATGTTTGGGAAATGAAAAATTATTGATTTGATAATAATGATTCACGCCCCCTCTCAATATTATTTCCAACACCAATATGATGACCGTGCTTTTGAATTACCTATACCTGAGAGGGAAACTAAACCTCTTTATGAAGGCTCAGAAACATCTCTTCTCTATGTTGTATTGTTGTTGGTCAACTTAAATGTGGTGAATGGTTTGTCAAACACATGTGTGACACAGTTCCTAAGGTATGTAATATATTTTGTGACATTTAGTACAATATATATGATAAAGCAATTATTTTTCCATCTTTTTAATGTTAGTACGTTGATATTAAGCATTTCATTCATTTGTAACATTTGGATGCAATATGTGTGTTTAATATTATTTAGTACATTAACCAGTACTATTTTTCTTTTATGTTGTAGATTATTAGGTGAATTTTGGTTAACACCATCAAATGTTTTACCTCGTACATACCGAGATTTACATGCCATTATGAAATATATTGGAATGGGGTCTCAAGCTATTCATTGATTCCCTAGTGATGATATTATCTATTATAAAGAACATGCATTGAAATATAAATGCCCAAAATGTGATGAGAATAGATATCAAACTAATAAAGTAATAAAAAAATGTGGCTCACAAGGTTCTTCATTATATACGTGCAAAATAGTAGTAGAACCTTTTGATTACCATGCAATGAATATAAGTGAAGATTATGTTCATCGACTGCCAATAGGTGGATTTTTATTTAGGAATATAGAGGAAAAGTTGTTATAGTTTAAGAGAGAACCTCATAATCTTAGGCTTTGATTAGAAGCTGACGATGTCAACCCATTTGGAAAGTCCATATCTACTAAATTGGTGCAACCATTTTTGTTATCAATAGTAGCATTCCTCTATGGAAGTCAAATAAGAGGGAGCACATAATGTTGACAATGATTGTTCCAAGTATTAATTTGTTTAGAATATATTTTTTAGCACAATAACAACCCATTTGTCTAGTTTGTTTCATAATTATGTCCTATATTTTTTTGATTACTCATATATGTTCAATTATGCCTTATAATTATGTCTTATAAAAATTTTTATTTAGTCATATATGTAGTAATTATGTATTGTGTTTTCAATCAATTAGGTAAGTACAAGGTTAAATATATGAGTGTATATATCGAAACTTTTATCGATGAGTTAGTGGAGTTATGGAATGGTGTCACTCTGTATGATATCTCTAGACCAACAGTTGCACAAAAAGAATTTGAATTCCATGCAATGCTTGTATGGACAATTCACGATGCCCCAAGACTAACACATTTATGTGGTATGTTATAACGTTACCCTTCACTTTAATAATGTTTAATTTTATGAAGTAAAATTCAAGTGTGTTTGAAGCTTTCTTTCAAATAAATCACATTGGAAATGTTTGATTTATCTGAAACATTGTTGATGTGATTTATCCAAAAGAAGCTTCAAACATAAATATGGATCACAAAAATTTGAGATAAAAAATCATTGAAATTGTAATTACAATTCTTAAACATCATTTTCTTAATTTGGATAAGTTTGGAGATGTCATATTTCTTTGAGATTGTTTTTAAAAATATTGAAATTATAGATGGGAATCAATAATACTTTCATCAAAAAATTTAAACTAAATTCATATAAGAAAAAATCCTAGCACCATAGCCAGTTATTCCACTTTACTCCTTACAACTATTTTCACTAAATCACAATTAAAAGTCAAACATAGTTGGTTAAATTAACATCCATGTAGAAAACTACTTCCATAGCCAGTGGAAGATAATGCAATAATCTATTCCATATTTCTTACAATATATATGGTTCATTGTAGCCATAAACATTTCTCCAATACAGTAATAACTTCATCTAGCATTCATGAGTTCAATTAACTAGTGCTTAATCTTTAGGAGTTCAGTGACTTCGGTGTAGAAAATTCCTATACTCTTTATTAAATTTGAGAGGGTTCAATGCTTTTAACTTCTATAATATATATTAAATGATGTGAAGTTAATGAAATTTTAATTCTTCGTTCACCACCTCAATGAGATCGACCTTGAGAATTCATGTACATTCATCTAAATTTGATAAAGTTCAACGTTTGTGATATATATATATATATATATATATATATAATATATTATATATATATATACAAGTCAAATAAAATTATAAAACCCTAGTCTATTTTTTTCAGTGTAAGTTGGGGAATACTACACTATATTCATGAGTATGAAGTTCCTAATGAGTTTACAATCATGACCTATTGGCTACGAAGTTGAATATAGATCGTAATAGATTTTGAACATGAATATATGCCATTCTATATAAAATGGATTTTACATTATTTCACGATAAATTTTACATGGATAGAATTAAAAAAGAAAAATTATAATTTAATTTCAAATTATTATTGTTATTGATATTAATTACGAACCTAGATCCATTTATATTCGAATCTATCATGTTTCAAGAGGGATCAAATCACTCGAGGTGCAAACCTTGTTTTTGGAGTGTAGAATTTGAGAAAAGGTTTGCACCTTGAGGGATTCAATCCCTCTTGGCACATGATAGATCCAAAGTTATATGGATGTAGGCTGGTTCTAGTTGACGGTAACAATGTCATATTTCCAGATTATCGTTATTATGTATATGTTTGAGATAAAGTTCATACTTTGAAATTTACATTTTGTTTTCTTTGCCTGACATGACCATATAATTTTGTTCTTTAATTTTGTCTATGTGTCTTTCCTTGAATGGTTTATAAGTGTGTGTTTGGATGTTTTGAGTGGTTTGTGTGTGTTTGTGTTTGGATTCTTTGAGTTGTTTGTGTGTTTATGTGTTTGCATTTTGATGGTAATTTTTGTGAATTTTACATGTTTTGTTGGTGGAAATAATACTGAGAGGGGGGTGAATCAGTATTTGCAAACCAATAAATTTTTCATTTCCATAATCATATTTATATATGCCACTTGAATGAAGGGAACTTGCATGTGCATGCAAGTGTTCTTAAGGCAATCATTGTATATCCAATGAACTTATGATTTAGTTAATTCATCATATGTTGGCCTTTAATCAGTGCATCAATACTTTATTAAACATTAAGTAGTAACCATATGCAATAATAACAGAATAAACCATCACACATAAGAAACACACATGAATACCAAGATTTAAGGTGGAAACCCAATGTGGGTGAAAACCACCTACTGTTATTGTCTATGTCTTCTTTTAATAATAAGAAAATCTGTTTACAATATTGTACTAGTGCAGATTCATACTAGTACACAGGCACCCACCTGTAGAAGGCTACAACCTTCTTTTGTTCTCTAGCTTCTGCTGGATGGGAGCTACAGCACACTAGTTCTTGTACTAGCCGATATGTTTACTAGTACATAGGCTTTGACCTGCAGAAGGCTACAACCTTCACTTTTTCTCCAACTACAACTAAAAGGGAATTCCAACCCCCTGATCAAATCACCAGCCACTACTGGAAAGAAGCTTTGACTTCCTCATTGAAGGCTCCAACCCTCAGTATCCTCCAGGGACCCCGTTTCATAAATTTTCACATTGGATACTCTTGGTACACAATACCACAATATTGAGGCCATGTTTCATCAAATTTTCACACTGGACCCACTGGTAACATTGAAGCTCAAAATCAATCACCACTGTAATACAGCCATCAAAACCAATCACCGAAAATCAATCATCAATCTCTAAATCAACTATAATTGAATCAATCAATCATTTAAACCTATGACATATTGAATCAAACAGTCACTGAACCTTTGAAACCCCTGAATCAACCATTCATTCAAACTTAATCAAATTCAACCAATCAACTGGAACAGACAAATCACTGTAACCAGTACACAGATTTGAACCCAGAACACTACATCAAAAGCCAAAGCCAACTATAACCTCAAAAATCATGTGTCAAACTAGATACACATCTTCAATGAAGCCAACTTGCGTGTATATGCAACTTCCTTTAGCCCATCCTGCATATACCTCTAAAGATATTGAATCATAAAACCTCTGAACCATAAACTTTACCAATCAGTGACATTTTGAAGATCTACTGTCACTTTATAGAGTTCTAAATAGATAGCAACAATGATCACCTTTCTTACTTAATAAATCAATCAATCAAACACAAACTCTTTATGCATTCAGTTTTAATTTTAGATCTAAGAAGACTTCATTGACAAATAGTAGTAAAACAACAACATTGATTTGATAGATCAGTCATCCCTGAACATCAAGCTTTTCTTTTTCATATGCTACTTGGAAGGGCTGAACTAGCATGTATATACACCTTCACCAAAGTGAACCAGTGTATTGATCTGCAAATACTTACTTATAACTTTGCTGCAATTCCAAACTTCAAACATACCCATATCATCACTTATGAAGGATAAAACATGTGTTAGGAATCAAATCTAGCCTACCGATTATCAAATCACATAATGATAATTCATTATGATCCTGATCCATCATCAGATCTCATCCATCATCAAACAATCAGGCGCATACTTAATTCAGATCAAGCAAGGTATCAGAAACCCATAACATGCATATTTTCTTTTGATCTAACACTTCATTAGATATTCATTCCTTATCCCCTTAGCCTTTTTGTCTTCTCTTTCTTATATACTTAAATCCTTTGTCAATACCTCAAACCAAAACCTCGGACCAAATACCTTGGACCAAAACCTCAGACTAATACCTCGGACCAAAACCTTAGACCAATACCTCAGAAAAAACCACTTAGGACCCTTGGTATTATTGGATGGGATCAAATAACCATTACTCCACTCAATATTATGGGCTAATACCATGGTATTGACCCCTGGTATTATCTCATCTTGAAATTCCTTGATTTTCCAACATATATGCACGTTTCTTCTTGCGAAAGTGTGTGTATACATATACTCTCTTTTTCTTTGGTGAACCTGTGCGTATACATTTTTTTGACTAAGTGGACTTGCGTATACATCTTAAACTACTTTTCACCATCCTTTAGTGTTTCTGGGAAATCTAGTATTCCTAAAGAATGCTAGCCCTCTAGGTTTGGCAGCTACCCTAGAAACAACAATTTAAAGCAATTCAACATTTTCTTTTATGTGTAACGGATAAGAGAAAGATAATGGAACCAACCTAGAACTTCCGCTTAGTCCCTTGCTTGATCTCTCTCCCCTTTGATAGAGCCTACAACTCCTCCCCATACTTAACATGCTTGGAGAGTACTTGCACAAGTACAACAACAAAGTACCGTCAAAGCATCGTGATCTATTACAACATAAACATTACAGAATCAGATATATAATGAACAAATGATAGCATTCACAAATGATAACATTCACAATTGCACAATCATATGGAAGAAAACTTGAAGAACTTTATTAATAGAAGGGAGAATTACAACCCAATTTTCTAATCCAGTATCATCCTCCTAGCTTCAATCCTTCTTCACCTCATGAAATAGCAAGATCACTCCAACAATACAATGCTCTTTCCTCAATTACAAACTATCAACACTTCCTTGCAATTTGCAATATTCCAGCCTCTAGAACTCTTAGATGAGGGATCCATTTATAGATGTGTGCAAGGGTGTGAGTCATCCATGGAGTTTGATTAGTGTCATTCCACTTGTTACAATGGGTTCCACAAGAGAATGGATTGGAGATTTCTTAGATCCCTTATTCATCCTTGGGCGAATTCAGAGAGGCGAGTGGCATAGGAGAAAGTTTTGGAATATTTCATGAGCAATCAACTGACAAATGTCTTGGACATTTGTCCATCCTCATCCATCACACTCTATAGAAGGCCTAAATAGTATGCATCACACACTAGAAGTGTACCACTCAGTATGCATCACACTCTGCCATTGGAGCAGTTAGTATGGTTCAATTTAGGTAGTTTCGGGATGGTTTCTCAGATGGAACTTTTGGCGAATGATGTATTTAGATGACTATGTTCCTTTAGGGTATGAAACAAATATTTTAGGGGTTGATGAGACCTAATACATTGAAATATAAGTTTGGGGTCTATGTGCCCAAATATGTCTATAACAATTGCCCCCTAAAGTATGAAGTCATAAATATTGATGTCGGGTGAAATGCTTTATCATGAGGATCTGAAGTTTCGAACTAGAAGATGACCTGCATAACTTACAATACAATACATCATCATAATATAATTTTCATGATCTAGCTAAGGGAGGCATTTCCATGCTCAGCTTTATAAATTCATTTCATGTACATAGATCAGAAAGTCGTCTGGAGATACAGACTAGTGAATCTTCAGATATAGAGTCATCATCCATGGTTTGGATGACCATTTGTGTAGAGCCTTTGTACATTTGATGTTTTTATATTCCTGAATATATTGCAGCCCGGATGGATGAAACTAGATCTGGGGTCTTCAAACTCGTCCAATCTTCACTTGATGTAAAAGTCAATCCATGTGAGGAGATGTTCTAAAGTTGAACATGGAAAGACATCGCTTGATTACCAGCCAATGATGTGAGTTGTTAATAGATGCGAGAGGAATCACCGATAATGATAATGACCGTCAAGGTACTACAGTACAATTCACATGGTGTGAATACATGATCCGATGTCGAACACCATGCAAAATCTTCTAGTCGAAGGCCATTGATGTCAACCTGTCGCCGGAAGTGAGAAACTTGCCTTTGATGTATGTAAGCTCCACAGCACTAAAAGGGTTGTTTCTAAGTCAACTTCTTGGATAATGAGCTGATGTTGACAAGAAGAAACTCATCGTAGGAGGGCCTTGATGTATCCCACATCCACGACACGAAATGAAGCAAATGATTTTCTGGAGGTGAAAAATGAACTAACGACACAAGGTGTAGGAATGGTGGTCATGAAAAAATGGAGGTTGGCAGTATTGCAGTGGATGAGACATTAACTGGATGGTGATTTCTCAACTGAATGACTTCTCTTGATCATGTCGGCGACACTAAGATGAATTGGTAGTGTTAACCCCAAAATATGGATGGTATGAAAGACCAATGGTGAGATGACCGGTGAATGGAATAACCCAACTCAATAATGGTGATGAAGTGAAAGTTTCATGTTCAAGAGTGACTTGGTACCATAAATTCTTCAAGTTTCTTCCCCGTTTTACCCAGTCATTGCTGACTAATACCTCTTTATTTTTGTCAAGCTTGAGGAGGATAACATATGCTTGTTCTATAATTTCCCCTTCAGGAAAACCTGTCACTATTTAATGTTTTAACGAGTCTAGCGATAGTGAAACTCGGTCTCGTCTAGATGGACAATTTTGTCGCTATTGTTTTAATGGGTTTAACGACAAGGATAACTTGGTCCTTTTCATGTTTAGAGAGTTTGAAAAAGGGATGAAAAGAAAACTCCATAAGTTAATTTTCATAAAGTAATCCCCCAGGTCCGAAAAAGGATAAAATAATATAGGAGGGATGACATTTCCAATACTTTAATGAGCTGGAAAAGACAAGTGCTCGATAATCTTTTCATATTTAATGAGTCTAAAAAGGGTTTAAAGAGGACACTATTTTGAGGAACGAGTGGTGTCTAGGGTAGAAACTAGTTCCTGTGATGTTGGAACTTCTCAAAACATGTTGATTTTTGTGAAGAGGTTGGCTAATAAAACCACTCATTGTAACTGTTCCTAAAAAATAGGGTAAAACAACCAAGTGGAAGCGTATGATTAGCCAAAGGGATGGTAGAGATGGGATGTACACAACCAAGGTTCAAAAAGGTTGATAGAATGGCAATCACAAAGGTTAATTACTTGTAAATGGGTTCATTTTTTGACAAGCTTGAACCATGGAGAACTATGTTTGGATTCAGTTTCATTTTCACACAATCTTGGAACGAAAAAAACTATGCTTGGATTCAATTTCATTTTTACACAAGCTCGAAATGAAAAAACTATGCTTGAATTCAGTTTCATTTTTACACAAGCTCAAAATGAAAAGCTATGCTCGAATGGTGGTGAAAAATGTTCAATTCATTGTTTTAGCACATTAGATTCTTTCATCAGTCATTTGACCTGCTCAAAACTCCATCAAATTGATTAGAAATTCATATATATGAACCAAAATTCACATTTTACTTGAGGTACATGAATAGTAAACATAAAAAAGCAGTTTTACCTTTCATTTTCATCATTTCTTTTCCAATTTGGGATTTTGGAGCTCTAGAGTGGTTTTCCCCCTCAAATTTCACCAGTCGATTTCGGTAGATCCTGTGGACCATTTTTCGCGTTGTCTGAACCATGTAGGAGCTATCCTTGAGCTCTCCATTTTCGTTCCATCTTTTCTTGATTTTAAAAATTGTTTTCCACTTTTCTGGGTCCCTGGGGTTTAAAGATTTCATTCCTCAATCAGCACACCTAGCTAGTATCAAAAGGTGCGATGCATACTGACCTGTTAATAGGCTAGTCAGTATGCATCTCACCTTGCTCAAAGGCAGGGTGTGATGGGCATAGAAAGGCAACTTTATAGTGTTTTTTTCATCAAGTGTTTTACCTTTTCTTGCTCAAAATTGGATCCTAACTCATATATTTTTTGCATTTTAGATATTTGTTGGATCAAGATGGTTGTCACATGCATGAATGAGAACATGAAGAGGAGGATATGATTTCTTTACATGACCAGGACACAGTGGATGAATTAAGAAACTGTGGCTTATTGAAGTTTTTCCGCATGTCTGGCATGAGGCAACAGATTAGTTTGTTTCAATATCTTCTCAATGCTTGGGATCCCATTAAACAGATGTTCTAGATTATAGGCAAATCTATTCCAATCATGGGTGAGGATATTTATTTCTTGACGAGTTTGTTGAGGCATGGTGCCCCTCTTTCACTATCAAGATTTGCTCGTGGGGGCGAATCTGTGAAAGATTACATTCATTAGTTCTGCAAGGGTGGATCTCAACCCAGTAGAGATGGTAAGATAAATATCTGGGATGTTACTGATCGACCTTTGAGGACCATTTTATTTACCTTTACTAGATTGGCTGGCAGCGTAGCCTTACATTTAGTAAACAGATCTCACATGCAGTATGCCTTGGAATGCCTGGAACCGAAGGTGTTTAATTGGTGTGAGGTGATACTTCTTGTCGTAAGAGAACAAATGTCCAAACTAAAGAATGGAAGAACCAAGAACTTTGGTTATGGATCCATACTGACTACTTTTGCTTTCAAAAGAGTTCCACTGATGCAACCTCAAAACATTTCACTGGGATTGCCAGCACCGAGGGAACCACGACTGCAGAGATGGGTGGATCTTCTAGCTAGACTTGCCGGCCAGTCACAGATCTCCTTCTCAGAAGCATTTTTTGAGTGGTTCAAATCCAAAGAGATGGTATTTGCAGAGTATCCATATGTCGGGATGGATTTCTGAGGTGATCCGGATTTGGCTTTACCAGCTGGTGAGTAGTGGAGTGCTATAGGTAAAATGATTCGACCACTTCTTTGTTTTTTTAGTTTTATAATGTTATTGTGTTTTTGATGGTACCAAGACTAATAAAACTCATATGTTTGTGCAGATATTGGACCAGTGCGACCAGCGGCACACCCACGGGAGGTAGATGACGCTCGAGCAAGTGAGGTTGTAGGGAGAGCCATCCTTCGGGATCTAGACATATTAGATACCCTGACAGTGTTGCAGGATCAGATTGAGGGCCTCACTCTCAGCATCCAAGATGTCCGGACCAATGAGTTACCTTTGAGGTTACAATGCCATACTACTGGCATACCAAGTCATTGAACTAGGCTCCTACGCATGATAGCACAAGCGGTGACATGCTATCACCAGCATCACTAGTCTAGGTTATTTTTCTGCATTCATTTTGAGTTTCTTGATCAGATAACCGATTTTGTCTTGTACACAAAACATTTTTTAAAAACTATAAACAACTATCTACTTTTTATTTTTAGATTTTTGTTTGGACTAAGTGATGAAATCCTAATGCAAATGTTGATGTGAAATGCTTTCTTTACAAATGTTGCAAATGTTTATTTAACACATAGTTTGCTAATGAATGACTCAATGTGTTTAAGTTCCTGGAAATGTGTTGATATTGAATGGAATAAAAATGTCTTTCCAAAATATTGACTCTTAGGAACATGCGATAAATAGCTGGGTTTCGAATGGAATAAACACCAGTAAGCTGTAGAATGACGAGTTGGGAATATAGCCTAACAATGAGTTGGTGTATGCCATGTGATGAGCCCCAAAAATGGATGATTATTTGGGCTCATTCAACCTCCTAATTCAACTTAATCCACCATTCTCATTAGTTTATTGCATGTTTTTTATTATATTTATGCTAATAGAGTGAATTGGGTTAGTCATTATGCCAACAAGTCTAATGTGTGCTTTGTGTAGCCTTTTTGGTCAATTTGGAGACAAAGTCAATGGTTGAAATGAGCACTTGGCAGCCAAATTCATGGAGAGTATTTTTAGGAAGGTGTTCCCTTCATTTATGGGCCTTTACCTCGAATTCTCCACCATCAGCTTGGAGTTCAAGGGCCACCAAATCAATTAGCACAAGGGCAGCCAAGCAAGTCAAGTAGGACTGCTGTTAACTACAAGTTTTGGCATCCGAGTCCCTAAAGTTTAGGAGGACTGTTGTGGTCCTCAATTTGTATAAATAAGAGGGCTTAGGGCCTCATTTTGGTTAGCCGGTAGTTAGTCATTTTGGTTAACCAATAGTTAGTCATTTTTGTATTCATTTTGTAGTCATTTTGTAGTTCGATTTTTAGGCAGTAGATTAGCTTTTCTTTCAGCACATTTTCAAGTTCTCCTTGTGGACAATTTTTGGAATGTAACATTTCTTTTGATCAATAAAGATGAATCCATCTTTGCACCAGCTCTAAAGCTCTCTTAGGAGGCTGTAGCTCTTGGGGTTGGGCCCATCTCAAGCGCCCAGTACCTCCTTTTTTTACTTTCATGTGTCTTTGCTGCATTCTTAGAATAAAATCTGCTATTTAGATTTAAATCTTGTTTTTTTATTTAGGTTGTTTTTGATGAGTATAATAGCTTTTCATGCTCAGATTTAGTTGATAGGTTGTTAATAGAAAAAGCTTCAAAAAAAGGGCCATCAAACATCTGTGGTTTCACCTCTCCCTTAGTGGGATCAGGAGCTGTGACTAGGATGACTTTGCTGCCCACAAAAACACTGATTTTGCTTGACCATGCAATCCTTAGTGTATTGTTTTTCATTAGCAGAGATTAGTCATGGGTTTGTACATCTGAAATGTTTTTTTGCATAGTTGATGTACAAGGTTTTCTTCCCAAATAAAGTTGATGTTCATTTATGTTGTTGATGGTTAGACTAGATTAGTTCAAGATTTGATCATTTGCAAGCCTTTGTTGATTTGGTCAAGGTACACCATGCAGGGCATCTCCTCCATTCTTTCATCCACCCAAAGTATCATCTGAGCCACCTGTTCTGTCTCTTAGCTAAGTTTCTCGTTTCCCATCTGCCCTTTTTTTCCACGTAATCCTACCTCCTTGCTCATCATTGCCTTAGCCTTCTTCAAGCCAAGTCAACGTTCTACACCTCTTCACCTCTCCATTCACCAGCCCTTAGGCCATTTTTAGACCCCTATCTTACCTCCAGATCCATCCATGCACCTTCCCTCACTCATCCATCCCCTAGAAACCGATTTCCAAACATCCTGTAGAAATTCTGAAACATCC